>JAAGNO010004195.1:14593-77854 GCA_033439905.1 Ceryle rudis | reverse complement strand
GACCACACTATTTCTGATACAGGCCAGGATGCTGTTGGCTGCCTTGTCCACCTGGGCACACTGCTGGCTCATGTTCAGCTGGATGTTGATCAATGCCTCCAGATCCTTTTCTGCCAGGCAGCTTTCCAGATACTCAACCCCAGGCTTGTAGCATTGCCTGGAGTTGTTGTGACCCAAGTGCAAACCATGCACTTGGTCTTGTTGAACCTCATACAAATGGCTTCAGGTCAGCCTTGCTTCTGCCATACGGTGCCCTCAGCTATAACTTCTTCAGTAAAACCATGTTTGTGGATCCGTTGCAAAACAATTAATTAAGATTTTTCTTGTAATGATTGTAAAGATTTTGAATTGCTTTTGTAACTTTAAAGACATGATGTATTGTACCAACACCCTTAGCATAATTTTTAGCCTGTCCTTCCCTCAAGCAAAGAAATGCTGATAAATGGAGAGAGAGTTAAAGGATTTAATTTGGATTTATAATTTTTAATTTTCTAGACTTAAACCCACATTTTGAATGTCTCTTTTTGAGGAAGGAATCCGAATCCTTTGTTAGTTTAATAGGATTTGACTAATATTACTGACCTTATCCCATCCTCAAGCTGGATTTCCACTGATAGTCTAAACAGATTTCCTGATACTAAGGCAAATCCTCTCCGTAAACAGTTGTAGCTGTCTGATACAAGACTTTCTTCTGGTGCTTTCCCTTCACACAATTAAGCCATGTCTGCTGAAACAGTCTCCTAAGATGAGGTGAGAAGTGTGTGACTAAGTGCCAGCTGGCTGTTTGTTTTCTCTTTAATAACATGGGGTTAATTACTTGTAATTTTTTTAATCTTTTGTCTGTATTCTTATGCCACCCAAAACTGTGTGAAGAACCCCTGTAATTGTGTCACACTAAAAAATCTGCAGTGAGAGATGGTTAGTAAAATTTCACCTACCATCTTCCCCCCCTGTCAGAATCCCTGTATTCCCAGGAAGCTACAGGCTGACTGCCCACCAATGTGCAACAGCTGTTCCTATTCCTTAGCAGCTTGCAGGGTTTTCTTTCTTTTCCAGCTATTGGTAATAGTTGAAAATGGCAAACACATGCAATGTGGTATTCCCTCTGCCACTTGCATCTCATTCTGTTTGTCCTATATTGCAGGTAGAAGAACACCTTGGTACGTATTGTACACTGTCCTGTCTTTCAAACATTTTTTAGGAGAGAACCAATATGCATTTTGCTGTTCTAGGACACATCAAAGGGCATATTATGACAGATGTGAAATTTTTTTAATTGTGGTAATATTTCTCATGGGGAAAAAAAAGTCTTAAGCATCCCCCATGGTGCTCTCAAAGAGCTAAATGCCCCCTTTTTTAATTTTTTTTAATTTTATTTTTATTTCTCTTCCTCATGCATAACATTGCATTACATGTGTCACCAAGAAAAGCCTGTTTGGTCTAGTCTTTGGTGGTTCTGTACATCAGTAAGAGCTCAATCAAGCTAACTTGATTATTTTTTGCAGCTAACATGTTTAGCTTTTCAGCTTGGACAGAGCAAGTGAAGGGGAGCTACCAGAGAAGTGTCAGTGAAGGAGGGCCAGTCACCAAGGGAAACAGCTGTAATTCTCCAGCAGCCCCAGTCTCAGAGGTTCCAGCACAGCATCACTGGGATAGCAAAAGAGGCTGAAGTGTAAATTTGTGTTATGATGGGAGACTTCATCCCCATTTAATTTTCATTCTACATTCTCTCCATGGGTTTTATTACTATACTTTGGGAAGGAACTTTATTGAGGTCATGAAGTCACATCACTGTATTTGAGATAAATCCCCACGCTGGCTAGAAAGGAAGTTAAAAAAAAAAAAGGGGGGGGGGAGTGTGATGAATTAATTGTGTGCCCTCCCTCCTCCTCCTCCTCCCATTTCCACGTCTTCACAGATGAGGAATTGAATGTAGCGCCCACAGGGTAAGGCAGTCACTTCACAGATCACAAGAGCTGTTGTCACAGATCACTCTGTGATCATCATTCTGTGCTGAATGCTCAGTGACTCCACCTAAGGAGCCTCTAAAGGCTGAACCCACTCCTTCCTACCTTTTTCAAGAACCAGATGACCAGCAACGGCAGATCGAAGCCCTGATTTATCCGTGGGCAGTCGAGCATACGGCAGTCACTAGATGGCACACTTAAACAATTCTCAGCGCCTTCTTCCCTTGCTCTACTCTGCTGGGGTGCAGCTTTTCCCACGGGAAACAAGGGATTCTTTGATGCGCAGCGTCGGTCTGTGTATGTTGTATTTTTCTTGCGGTTTCCTGTCTTCATTGCTAAACTTACAATTTACTTTTAGCACGCAAAGCTCATTTTCTTTGCCTACAGTTGCAGCTAAGTTAGTCTTTCTGCCTTTAATTTTGGAGGATGGCTCGTTATGGCTGCTTTGAGGAACGTCTGTAAAAAGTGCTATGACCCCGAACTGTGACTCCAGCAGCAGGCACACAACTGCAAGGTTAGGGGGATCTGTATTTTATCTTGGGGGGAATAATGCGTGGTGCAGGCCCTCCTCGATACTGTTTTGAAAGAACAACATTTACAGAATATTTGTATCCCTTTCACCCTTTCACTTGGGGTCCCCAAAATACTTAGTAGGAATTACTGTTATCATTGCTACCAATAGCATAAGCAGTTAGAGTCAAGACTGGTTTACCTTCTAACCATGCCTATAGAAGAAAACATAAATCAAACAAGGGATGGATGGCAGTTTCAGTTGTTCTTGCTCAGATCCTACTTGTATTAGTCCTGTCAGGTGCGCACTTGCTTCTTTACCACACAGCACACCTTTGTGTTGCAAAAATCTTAGTGAAGTTTCTCCTATCGCACCTTTTGCTCTTACTTTCAGCCTTGTCAACGCAAGACCGCTTATGGGACGTGAAGCTATATACATGCATAGCTCTTGAACCTTGCCCTCTAAGTGGAAGCACTGGTGCAGGAACCTCAGGCTGTTTCTTCAGCTTGTATTTAAGTCCATCGACTGCCTGTCACAGAGCAAACAACTCCTCAGGGATGCATTTTTACAGCTTGCCAGACCAGATGCCTCTACAGTACCGTTTTAAATTGGATTAGCGTCTGTGAAACAAATCTCCTGATTGTGTTTCTAATGATGCTTTGGGCTGCTCACGGGGCTGATCTCTGAGCTCTTCTGTAGATGTCTTTTGTGGGAAACTCAAGAGGGAGATGTGCTCCAGGAGTGTACGCAGTGCTTCTCAGTTGCCAGCAAGCTTTCAACCCGAGGGACCAGCTTAGAGATAAACAAACGTGAACAATGGAGATATGAAGTCCTCAAAACAAAACATTGCACTGTACAGATATGCCCCTATGGTGCTACACTACCTGCCCAATGTATGTGGAGATACTGTTCCTGAGGCTTACTGTGGAATTTGCCCCAGTCTTCATTTGGGAGCAGTCCTTGAATTTGTCCATTAGCTATCTCTACGCTATTTGTTGTTTCCTTCAAATTAAAGCTTTTAGAGAGTTTTGCCATCAGTTACAGAGAAGGTGCCTACAGTGTGGTATTTTCCTTTTCTCCTTTCTCCTTGCCCCTGTATGAAGTACCTGTCATCAACATCCCAGGGATTTGTTCTGCAGTGTTGATGGATGTTGTACTGGACACAGGAAAAATTCTATATCATACAGAGAAGTAATGTAACTCACTGCCCTACCCCATAGTCTGTGGTTCCCGGAGGTTGAAACATTTTAAAGGCATGCTGCAGTTTGCCGTCTAGGAGGATTCAGTCATACAGGGTGGCTGCTTTCAGCCTTGCTGTTTTCTACCTTATCATATTGGTTTGGAATAGGATGTATAAAATCCAAGCTCAATGTGCCCTCTAGTGAGAGTTTATTCCTTCTTTCTTCTGTTTAGAGAGGCAACTGTCAGAATTTAATGTCCTAGTTTATTCTCCCTTTAAATTCATCTAGAGAGTGCCTGCTGATACCACTTACTAGTGGGAAAAAATTCTTTACAGCAACCCCTTCTCTTAGACAGCAATACTGTCTAGTGATGTGTGTTATCCAGCTCTGTTGACCAGTGGTATCTGGTAACTTCAGGACTTGAAGTCTTACTGTGTGGCAAGAAGAAATGAAGCAGGGGCAGCAGCAGAGGAGGAACAGAGACAGGACTAGCACTCACACCTGCACCCTTTTCTCAGTGGGTCACTTTTCCTTGGGAACCTTCTGCTATGCCAAAAGCCCGCAAGGTTTAAAACATATGGCAAATATTTTTATCAACTAATGCATACAGTACATAGGTACAACTAACAGGCTACTCAGACAAGTATTACTTAAATATTAACTTAGTTACTTAAATATTAACTTCTACTTATGTACTTAATACTTGGCTGAGTAGCCTGTACTTACAAGTATTATGGGGCAGGCAGGCAGCTATTGGTCTGGAGGGGAAGTTTTCACTTCCATGGCTCTTTGAAAAGGATCGTGAGCCCTCACCCAGCCAAGCTGCTGTCTGCTGAGTCTCTTCCTTCTTTCTCTGGGTGTTGCATCTTTCCTTCCTCACCGGTATTTTCCAGCTAATCGTAACTGCCTCTACAATTTCACTTCTGCCTGTGTACTTACTTTCATGTGCCTTCAGCTTACACTCTTTCTTGCAGCTGGACAACAACTCTTTCTAAGCAAAACTCAGCCAAGGTATTGCAGCTATGCCACAGCAAAAGCAAGCCTTGGGTCACGGGCAGCTGAACATCTGGGCTGCTGCTCAGCATTTGAAATTTAACTGAACATTCCCACCATAACAAAGGTAAAGGCATAATGTTGTTCTCTGTTGTGACACCTAGACTGGTGTCATATTGATCCTTAACATTGTCTTTTTAAAATGATGATTAAGGCAGGTTAGACTACCAGCTTTCTGGATATTCTGCTACTATCATGAAGCTCAGGCTAGACAGCATCATAACACCAGCAAGAGTCCTTGAACTAACCACTGATAATACCACACAAAGTCTTTCAAATAAACACACTGGGTCTGATTTCTGAAAAAATCTTCCAGTGATAAAAATGTCCCCCAGGCTCAGCTAGAGCATCCCGATGGTTGCTTTAACACCTTAAGAATGACAAAGGGCACCAGAATGTTTTCAGCAAGATGTGCTGGTTTTGAAATATGCTGTAAAAGATCTGAACAACAAATTTTGTTGTGGAATCTTTTGTAGAGAACAAAGAGAATATTAGAGTCCACTTTATGAAAGTTCAGATATATGGGAAGAAGACCAAGCTTTTTGGATAGCAGAACAGAAAAGCCCCCAGGTACGTGGTAACTAAAAGAAGCACTTATCACAAGTCGCACATATGGAGAATGAAGAATGTCATCTTGGTGAGGCAGCTGGAAAAAAACCTCTTTGATTTGCTGTTTAATCAGAATGTACTGCAGAGAAATCAATATAAGGATAATCCCACTTGCTATTTATTTCTGGCTCATATTTTCACGGGCTTGGAAATAAGCATTACATCAGTTATCTACTCTGGAGAGGAAAGGCATGAATTTCAACACTTCTGCTATTTTTGTCTGCAAAATATTCAAAATTGTTTCTGCTGAAGCTATGGGCAGCAGTGGGGGACATTTATTTAAAGAAATTTGGAACAATGGATCACTAGTGATTAAAATAGAAATGGAAATTACATTCTGGATGCAGGAGGCAAATGAGTATTGCATTTACAATACCTTGGCGTTTAACATGTATGAACCATTCCCGAGCAGTTGCATTTTGGAAATTTTGAAACCTGGTTGATTTGAAAAATGCAGATTCAAGCTCCTCATTTTATGCTAATGTGAATAGGTGAAGGAGAATACCAGTTTGTTGAAACCGGGGAATTAGCATGTGAATGGGGAGTATTGGACTTTTTCCTCCTGAAAAGGCAGCTTTCAAAGTAGAAGCTAGGATTTAAATCTCACACTGTGATTTTTCTCTTTTCATATCCCCAAATCATGTTACTTGTAGTGGATTAACAACCTTTGAGCCTGTACCCCATCAGGCTACAGGTGCTGTCATTTCAACTAACAAACAGCCATAATTTACAAGTCTAATGATCAATGAACCAACCTGTTTTCTCTCCCCCTTCCTAATTCTTCTTTTGGATCTCAGTTTTAGTTTTCAGGACTGATGGTTCTAAAAATACTTGCAAAGAAAGAATCTGACTGGGAGACCTACCTGGACTCCCTCCTTCCTTGTCAAATCCATTTTTTTCAGAGGACTGCATTGTCAGCCTTGCCAGAGAGGTTTGCCTTTTGTGCTGATGTATTCCTTGTGAACAGAACAAGCTTGCAGCAGTATGTTGCTGAGTAAGGTAGACTGCAGGGACAAAGGAGATTTGGTACCTACCGAAGGGAAAAGACTTGTGGAGATAGTTTCAGGAATGTTTCCAGCACAAATGGACATTCACATGTCTAAAACAGCACAGGTCAAACAGTCTAGTCCTGTACCGAAACATGTCAAGCCACCTTCAGCAGAGACTACGATGGATGTTCTTTGTTCACGTCAAGTAAAAACTCAGGAATCTCTGTTGTGAATGCAATTCTCTAATTAAAGAAAATTTTTGGTGTTCGATCTCCTCTCTTTCCCCCACCTCCATTTCCCCAAATTAGCCACAGTAACTTGTCCTGCGTTTCAAACACCTGCTTGCATTTGTGTGATGGTGTGCGTGTTCGCTTTCCTCCATTACACTTTATTTGCCTTTGATTAATCATTAAAGCAAAAGAAAACCCTTGTAGCTAGTGCCTCCTCTAGAAGAGGATGGAGCTTGCAGAATGTCTGCTCTGGTGGCATGACAATCCTGCCTCTGCCAGTGCCAGAGCTGGGCCACTCTGGGCTGCTTTTGAGCCGAGTCCTGCAAATACTTGATATGATGTTTTCTGCCCTAGCCAGCTTGCTTTTATCTGCAAATACATTCACATGACTTGGAAAACAATGTTTTATGTGACAATGACATGGAGATTTTTCAGTTTTAGACCTCTTACTTGTTTGGGGTAATGACAGTAGTCTTCTGAGCTCCGTAGCAACTGGATGTTCCCACTGCAATGCCAGAGAGTGGTGGCTAAAATCCACTACTGCTGCACTGCCAGTTGGAAAGGTAGCAGCAGGTGCAGTTATATTTTGCTGTTTTAAAGGTTCTAAAGCTCTTCTTTCTCCTGGCAGTGCCAATGTTTGCCTTTCTGACTAATTGACTGACTCTTTGATGCAATAGCTGCTTTGCTCTGTAGGGGGGAATAAAAGTCACTCAATAAAACAAGTGTTTACAGTCGTAAGATTACAAAGGTTGTTTGGTTTTGTTTGTTTTTAAAATGGATGTATACTTGTCTTGATTGCCCTACTGGGCAATAAAAGTTTTCTAATCAGTTCAGTGAAAATCTTGATTGATGCAGGACTGGTGTTGGTGCTGCCTTGTAATGAGAACTAGTGTCTCCCAAAAGGATTTCTCATAAGACACCCATATGTAGTTTTCCCAAGGGAAGGCAATTTGGGTGGTAGATAGTGGGAGAGAGCGTGCCACTTTTCAGTTCAAGTCACCCTGACCATCCCTTGAAAGCAGTAACTGGTGTCATGTTCCTAAACCTCCTTAACAGTTGGCTGATTTCTATGAACTCCCACCTGATGCCTGCATCAGAGAATCAGAAAGCTACTGCTACAGTTAACAGTCCAGCTGTGCTTAAGGGCTGAATAAATCTCACGCTGAGCTAAAAGGAGTGGCTCTACTATTACCCTGGTTCTTTCCCAGCTCTGGAGATGATCTGTCACCTCTTCTCTTCATGGTTTTGGTGAGGAGCAGGGAAGCGGGAGCACTTCTCTGCTTCTGCAGATTAACTCCCTAAGATGACATAGCCTGAGGTTGGGTTTGTGCCTTCAGCAGGGCAAGGAGACATACCCAGGAAAGGGAGCAGGGCAGGCAGGACAGCCCTGCACTGCGGTTGAAATGCTTGTGGCAAGGTGTGAGCCTGACACAGCCACAGCCTCCAGCTGTACTTTTCACTTGTAAGACCAAGAGGCTTAAAATTAGGTGATATTGCAAAGTCCAGCTGTTTGCAGACAGCACTCTGTGACAACTCAAGACTGGTTTATCTAGAGCCATTAACTGCCAGGAGCCCTTTGATTCTTAAGCCTGAGCATTAGCAAGGCAGGTGAGTGACTTTCAGCTATGGCCAGGACAGTTTTCCTCAGAGCTGTCTCAGCTTCCTTCCTTGAAATTGTTTACAAAGAGCTATCTCAAGCGATTTTTCTCTCTCATAAATATTATTCTTAGGAGCTCCTTTTGGTTTGTTCTGTGTGGCAAGGCAGAATCCTGGGCTGTACTGAGCTGAACATTTTATGTGCCCTTTTCTCCCACATCCTGCTAACATACATGCTTATACATATGTGCCTCACACTTGTCTTTGTCTATATGAAACTACATTTAGTCATAAAGATTGAGTGGAATGTCTATATTTTACTAAAAAGAAACAGAAGCCTCTGTGATACCAGTATGTATGGCCAGGAGATATTTTGGCAATACATTTTCACAAGAAGTGTTTCTCAAAAATTGAGATGTTGAAAGACATACATTCTGTGAAAGACATACAGTCTCTGATCTGATCAGAGACTGGCTGAGGCTGGAAGAGACCTCTAGAGGTCATGTGGTCTGACACTTCTGCTTGAATGGGGCCACCAAGAGCTGGTTGCCCAAGACTATGTTCAGATGTCTTTGAGTATCTCCAAGGAGGGAGACTCAACAACTTACCTGGGCAACCTGTGCCAGGTCTTGGTCACTCTCACAATGATAAAGTGTTTCCTGATGTTCAAAGGGACCTGCCTGTGTTTCAGTTTGTGCCCATTGCCTCTGGGTCTGTCACTGGGCACCACTGGAAAGAGGCTGGCTCTGTACTCTGCACCCTCCCTTCAGGTATTCATGTACATTAGGACACCCCTGAACTTTCTCTTCTCCAGGCTGAATAGTCCCTGCTCTCTCAGGCTGTCTTTGTAGGAGAGATGCTCCTCCATCGGTCACCTCATTATCTTTGTGGCCTTTCATTGGACTCTCTCCAGCATGTCCATGGCTCTCTTGTACTGTGGAGCCCAGAACTGGAGACAGCACTTTAGCTGTGGCCTCACCAGTGCTGAACAGAGGGGAAGGATCACCCACCTGTACCTGCTGGCGATGCTGACAATAATCATAGCAACCAAAATATTTATTTTCACAGATAAAATTATTTAGAAGGACAATACTAAATAATTTTGTTGAAGAAAAACATTTTACATTTAGGTTTTCTGACAACTTAGTGAAATCAAACCTGCTGCAAGATCAGACTTGCATCTATGATACTCATGAATGCATGAGATGTGATTTGGAAGGGAGATTTAGTTTGAATGAAAAGGACAGCAAATATCTTAGAAATGGTGTGTATTGTCTAATGTTTCTACAGTCAGAATCTAATACCTTACTGACCATGACTGCAGCATTTCTAGAACATTTCACACACACAGTAGTCATGTAATCATTCTCTGTCATTTATGTCTGTGGGAAGGCGAGGGGCTCAGTTTCTCTTGTACAGTAAGGCATTTCCTTGGGATGAACAATATTTAATAGTCTTATGGCATTAACTTTTCAGCTGTTACTGAATAGCAGCAGAAACATTTTTCATGTAAAAATACAAGGTACAATAAAATAATTGAAGTCTGATCTTCACAGGTGAAAAATTACACATTAGGTTTAAGTGTGACAAGCTGGTAAATACCATACCATTATAACCAGTGAGTCACGATACAAAAGGAAAACACCTTACACCTACTACTGTTATCCTTCCCTTCACTGTGCCTGCCTCAGAAAGATTATTTTTCATGTTAATAGAATTGGACTCCAGCTTTCACTTTGATACATTAAAAAAAGATAATGAGGAGTGACATTAGTCCTCTTATGACCCTCTCAGAGCAATATGGAAGTATCAAGCAAAGGACTCCTTCCAGTGCTGCTTCATCTCAATCTCAGGTGACTGTTCACCTCCAGGCTGCCTGGAATCTTTCTGTAGAGAAAAAGCTCAGTTCATATTTGACATCATATCTTATCTGGAAAGAAGAGATTTGATAGTTGTGCTCCTTCAAGGGTAACAGCTGTAACACAAACAAGATATTGTCCCTTTGAGCTACAGACTATAGATCTCAAGGCCTACTTATGCTGTAGCTTCAGTTGTGAGTGCACCTGATGACCTATTTTTTTCCCTTTCCCTCATGTAGAAGAGCTATATTGTATTTGTATCTTATTCATTATGCATGTGTAACATGCAGAAGTCAATACTGGTCAAGTGGTTAAGGGCTGGTGAACATCTGCTGAACACAACTGAAAATGGCTTCTAAAGGCAGGCATGCAGCAACCTCAGTAATAAAAATGGTCTGCTCTCTTCATTCAGCTTTTTGTGTGCCTATCACACAACACTCCCAGCTTCAGCTGAGAAGAAAAGCATTAAAACTACATGGATGTGGAAATGTTGTTAATCATTGGAATGTGACATCCTCATGTTTACTATTCAGTTCCTTAATGAAGTGTAAAGATGACTTTGGACCATCAGTAATTCCATTCTTATCCATGTCCACATCCATATCCATATCTAATCTTTCAAAGCTAATCCATCCTACAACAAATGTGTAGACCTGAGTGATGGTGAAATGTAAAGAAAGTAAGACTTCCAGATAGTAAGGTCTCTGCACAGAATCCATTTTTCACCTAAGAATGACATTTTATTACTCCTGTTATCTCAAAGTGCAGATCTACAAGCAAACACTGAAGCAAAAGTTTTCTCCCCACCCATGAATTTCTCAAGTTATGTCTTCCCACTGAGTAATTTGCAAAACAAGCAGCACACTATGTTTAGTATGTAGAAGAGTTGAAAAAAATATTTGTTTGTTTCTCTTGCTAAATGACAGTATTTTCCAGTCAAGTTCTTTGAGGAGGCTCTCTACAGAGACCTAGGATATTTTGCCAAATGGTACTCCTGAAAAGCCACCAGCTGGCCTTCAAGCCTGAATTGAGGCCTACTATATTTCCCAGGATCAGATGCATGGATATGCCAAATGAACATGAAACTTCTCCCCTGAACTATGTATATAAAGACAAATTAAAATGTGGTGGGATTCTTATTTGGCATTGGTCTTGAGCTTCACTATGGGCACAGATCTGAGCAACCACATCTTGATGTGACTCCCTGCTGTTTAGAGGAACTGGAAGCCAGGATGATCATGATGCAAAAACAGCTCTACAATACCTACCAGAAAAGCTTAACTTTAACCGAAAACTAGTGGTTTTGTAACCCTGACAACGGTTTCTTCTATTAGTGAGGAGACACAACCTTCCTTTAATGGTTCTTTCTCCTTTGCAGAACTTTGTCTGATGGAAGTTAGGCTTAGGGCTAATTTGTTAAGTCACTGTACATAGACATAACCACTCTGCCTATTTTCTCATCTGGATCAGTCTACCAGCTACAGTTTGCAAACTATTACAGAAAATCCATCAGAATATGTATTGCTGTTTACAGTGAAGAGGAACTCTCAAATCTAGCAAAAAGCAGTATCAGCAAAAGGTACAAAAGTATGTTCGAAGTCCAGGATGTCACAGAAGGGTTAAAGATGACATTTAACTCGTGCTATGTAAGCCACCTCGGTTTCTTTACTGTGCACTTCTAAGTAAGTAATAAGCCAAATAATTAATATGAAAATTGGAACAATCAAAGCTTATTGGTTGAATAAATTCAGAAAAATGTTTTTAACAGAGAAACTGAAAAAACCGCAATCATTAGTTTAACCTTCCCATGGGCTCAAGTTAAGATGAAATGCCCCACCAATTCCTGTGTAAATCTATAGAGCTGAAAAAGCCCAGTGAACAGTAAGAACTGCAGGTTAATAAAACGCGTCAGGTCAGACAAACCCAAACCCACTGTAATTGCGTGTGTGTTCTATAAAGGCATTCTAGTGCACGTAATGCTTATTGATTTCAGAAAAGCACTTGATATGACACTGAATTAGAAAACTTCCAACATTTGGTGCATGACATACAAGGAAATATAATGGGGTGAAGAGGAGACTGATCGATGCAGAGGTCCAAAGTGATGTATCACCGCATCCTCAGAGGGCAGAGCTGCTGTTGGAACAGAGGCTCTGCTCTCAGCCCATTTTCTACTGCCAAGATCTGGGAGAGGAGGCAATCAGAAAATGCACGTGTCCTTCCCTAAAATTTCTTTCTTTTGTTGTTGTTGGTTTTGAGGTTGTTTTTTTGGGTGTTGTTTTTGTTGTTTGTTTCTTTTGTATTGTTTTTGTTTGGTTGGGTTTTTTTTTTTTTTGAAAGGAAAAAGGTTGATAATTCATTACAAAGAGAGTATTTGGACTCAGAATTTTTTATTAATTTGTTTGTCTCTTGGCACACAGGTACATCTGGGAAGTGCAGCTCAAGAGCAGGAATTATTCCCTGCAAGATTTTTAACATTCAGAAAGCTCCACAAGAACAAGCATGACAGCTCTTCTTCCCAGTTGTTTCTGGAGCTGAACTTCTATACTATTTTCTTTAAAGTATCCCATGAAATGGGTGGATACTCAGAGAAGAATGTTTTGATGTTTCTATTAAAAATATGATGTTTCCTGGAATCTTTAATTCTCACCTCATGGGTTGATGCAGTGAAACTAAAAAGCTCCAGTTTCAGTACAGTCCATATGGCAGAGCTGTGGAGTCTGGGGCATGAAAGCTTTGGGAAACATATTTCTCCAGTCCTCCAACCTGCTTGATAGGGTGTCAAGTACCAGCACAGATGGAAACAACTCCCTGTAGGATTATGTGATTTTTCAGACAAAATTGACAGTTTCTTCTTGAAGATTTGAGTGCATTGAAAACAAATGTTCTATGCAAAATGAAAGAATCATAGAATAATTAGGGTTGGAAAGGACCTCTAGCATCATCAAGTCCAACCTTCACCCTAACATCTATCTATCCATTAGACCACAGCCTCAAGTGCTACATCCACTTGTTTTTTAAACACCTCCAGGGATGATGACTCCACTACCTCTCTGGGCAGCCTGTTCCAGTGCCTAACCACTCTCTCAGTGAAGAATTTCTTCCTAATATCTAATCTAAACCTCCCCTGATGCAACTTGAGGCCATTTCCTCTCGTTTTATCATTAGTAATTTGGGAGAAGAGACCAACACCAGCCTTGCTACAACCTCCTTTTAGGTAGTTGTAGAGAGCAATATGGACTCCTTTCAGTCTCCTCTCCTCTAGACTGAACAAGCCCAGTTCCCTCAGCCTCTCCTCATAAGGTATGCTCTCAGACCCCTCTCCAGCTTTGTTGCCCTACTCTGGACCCGCTCCAGCACCTCAGTGTCCTTGCAGTGTGGTGCCCAAAACTGCACACAGTACTCAAGGTGAGGTCTCACGAGTGCCGAGTACAGGGGCACAATCACCCCCCTACTTCTGCTGGTCACACCATTTCCGATACAGACCAGGATGCTGTTGGCCTTCTTGGCCACCTGGGTGCACTGCTGGCTCATGTTCAGCTGGCTGTCCACCAGCATCCCCAGGTCCCTTTTCACCAGGCAGCTTTCCAGCCACTCCTCCCCAAGCCTGTAGCGTTGCCTGGTGTTGTTGTGACCGAAGTGCATGACCTAGCACTTGGCCTTGTTAAACCTCATCCCATTGACCTCAGCCCATCGCTCCAGCCTGTCCACATCCCTCTGCAGAGCCTTCCTACCCTCCAGCAGATCGCCACTCCCACTTAATTTTGTGTCATCTGCAAATTTACTGAGGGCGCATTTGATCCCCTCATCCAGGTCATTGATAAAGATATTAAACAAGACTGGCCCCAAAACTGAGCCCTGAGCAAGACTGCTTGTGACAGTTCGTCAAATGGACTCAGCTCCATTTACCACGACTCTCTAGTCCTGGCCATCCAGCCAGTTTCTAACCCAGCGAAGAGTCCACCTGTCCAAGCCATGAGCCACCAGCTTCTCCGGCAGAATGCTGTGGGAAACGGTGTCAAATGCCTTACTGAAGTCCGGGTAGACAACATCCACTGCTCTTCCCTCATCCACTAGGTGAGTCACCTGATCATAGAAGGAGATCAGGTTGATTAAACAGAACTTGCCCTTCGTGAACCCATGGTGGCTGGGCCTGATCCCCCCGTTGTCCTGCACTTGCCGTGCGATCACCCCCAAGATGAACTGTTCCATAATCTTCCCTAGAACTGAGGTCAGGCTGACAGGCCTGTAGTTCCCCAGATCCTCCTTCCTGCCCTTCTTGTAGATGGGTGTCATTTTGGCAAGTCTTCAGTCATTCAGGACTTCCTCAGTGGACCAGGATTGCTGATAAATGATGGAGAGAGGCTTGGCAAGTTCCTCCGCCAGCTCCCTCAGCACCCTTGGGTGGATCCCATCTGGTCCCATCCATCTCCCTAGCCATCCTCTCTCCTAATGTAGATGTCAGCCGAGAGGGGGCTTCTGTGCCCATTGCAGTTGCTGCATGGTGCAACATATGGCTTTTCTGTGGAAATCTGGTTTGTGTCCTTCCATTTTACAGAAATTCTTTTCTATATACTGTCTGTTTATTCATTTAACACACTGTGTAGAAGAAAGCTGACTAGAGGTCTCAGGATGTATGTCACTAATGCAAGCACACTGCAGGAATTTGCTGTTCCTGAGTGGGTACTGAGCACACATTTCCACGACACAGCTGTGGGCACAATGCGTACTGGAAGACCGGTGACACAGTGCACTGTAAGTCAGACATTCACAATTTCCTAACCCAGAAGCTGTCCATCTTCACTCTTGATAATATCACTTGTGACTAGTTGAGTTGGTATGATTGGCATTTTTCTCTGAGAATCCTTATACTTCTGACAAATTCCCTACTTCAGTATCCATTTCTTCTTTGTCATTAATCAAACTGCTGTTCTATTTTATTTGATCAGCTCACAATGCATTTGGGAATCCCTGCCAATACTTTCTTTCTCCTCATTTTGAGAAACATGATTTGTGCATCCTTCAAGAGTATACCTGACATTACTAAAGCTCTCTTTTAGTTGCAATTTATGGGTGGGGATATGTTGATGCTTTCTTTTTCCTCTGTTACTAATGCTTGCTGTTGCCAAGTGTGCTGATACCCATCTTGTACTATTAACTTCAGATTATTCCCATAGATGTAGATGATGACATGACGCTCTTCTTATGACACATGTAGGTTTACTGCTTGATCATTTCAGACTGATCATGTGATGGAGGTGGAGAACATGCTCTAGATATGGTACCTTATTGGTATCGAGTAGGGCCAGGTCTGCTACACGAATCACTTCATGTTTGTGAATTTTTTCCCTGAAGCTTCTTTTCCCAAGTTCTTTTCCAAGTATTTTCTGTGGTGTTCTTTGCTTCTAAGATATACCCACAGTCATGAAATATTGACTGTTCATATACCAAGATTAATGCATCTCTTCCAACTTTAGCAGATACTTTTTTTTTTCCTATCTACAGTAGTCCTTGACTGAATCACTGCTTGCTGATGTTGTATCTAACAAAACTGAAGTGGCCAGTGAGTCCTTCCTACAAGGACTGGACTTCAATAAACACTCAGTCTGCTCACTGAAAAGCTGAAGCTTCTAAAACCAGCACTAGAAAGGTTTGTTACCTTTTTTTTAAGGATTCATTTCTAGAAACTAGCATAGCTCTCTCCAAATTGTATTTTCTCCCTACTTATACAGCCTAGGCTACAGCCTATGCTTTTACAGCATTTAATTTTGAAACCACATAAAAAAAAAAAAATGCTCAAGTAGTGTGTACTAGACTTAGATGAGTTCAAGTAAGCACTTAAAAGTAACTCTTGGATGCTGTGCATCCCACTATCACTATCATCCACTATCATCCCACTATCACTGATTCTATAATAGAAGTATTTTTGAGGGGTGCAAAAATTTTGTTTGAAATCAAATGCAGATAAAAGAACAACCCAGGCAAGGGATATGGCAGTTTTTCTGTTTTGCTTTTGTTTCTCTCCAGTATAAATCAACGGTTTTTGACAGATTTTTGCCTTTCAATGCTATTCTCTTCCTGTAACCCTGTGTCCCCAGCCACTTTTGTACTTGCATCAGCTTACTGAGGCTTTGGTTCAGCTCATACTGCTGAAAGCAGGTGTTGAGAGCACGGCCTTGGGTGCTGCATTCTTCAGTGCTAAGATTTTTGCACATAGTCCTTTTCTATTTGTGTAAAAGAAGTGTCAAAACCTTCAGTTAAGGTGGTGCAATAAGCAGCTATATGAAGGTGAAACTTTGGAGGGCTTTAATCTCAAACTTAGCCTTAGCTTGGTAATGCTCTAGGGAAATGGTGTATTTTTGGGAGCATTGGGTTGTTTTGGGATTTTTTTGTCATCAGCTGAAAAGATGTAAAACAAACTGTCACAAATTACAGTACATTTTGCTGCTTGGAAGCTGTATTGCCATCATAAATTCATGTATTACTTATGCTGTTGTCTCTTTTTCCCTGCTCATCTCATTGCAGTAAAAAAAAAATAAAAATTACTGTTTATGAAGGGGTTTTTTACTGTCCTGTAAATATTCTTGTTTGTGTTCTGCTCAGCCCTTCTCCTTTTTCACAGACAGTGAATTCTCCACCTCAATTTCCAATTAACCGGTTCATTATCTAGGTGTAGTGTTTTGTTGGCTTAGGCTATATCCTATCAGCTTTCACAGTAACTAATCAATTCAGAGATTCAATCTCATGTGTGGGTTTAGTGTGAGATGTTTTGAGAGGGTTTTTTTAAATTGTTTGGGGAATTGGGTGCAACATTTTCTCTACAGCCTCTAGTACAATTTCTGCTCTCAGCAAGGCAACGCTACTGCGAAGAGCAGCGACTCTTTTTCTTTGGTGGGGGGGGAACTCACTCAGAAACTCCTTATTCTGCAATTTATAGTTATATGTTCTGGTATGAAAATTAAGAAAGACCATATTTAATGAGAATATCTCATGTACACATGAACTTTAAGGGATAGAGTCTCCATTCATTTCATAAGTGATTACTTCTCTTTGACATTAATTGGAATTCTGTGTAAAGGCTGAAGAGAGTCCATCAATGGTAATGTAAATTGAAATAAATCTCTGATATAATACAGCTTTTAAAGAGTCATTCCAGCAACACTGCTGCAGTATTCAAATATTGTGTGTCATTAAGGACTAAAGTATCCTCTGAGCTGTTAATAATTATGTAATAGGATGGTATAATCTACTGTTGCTACATGAAGGCATTAAATAAACATTATCAGCTAATAATTTTATGTAGCAAATATTTGAAATTGGCTACGTAAGATGGACTGAGCTTTGTTACAAACTCACAGCCTGCCGCAGTGAATTCTCAGAGAAGAGTTAGCTTCAGCGTAGTTTAGAGAACCTATAAAAAATGACTAGAAAATTAATAAGAAAGGTGTTAGTTCCTGACTTGTATATCTTAGCTGAGGTGGAGACAAATTAGGGTAACAGCAAGGTCTGACTGCTTCCTTATGCAACCAGGGAAAAAATCCCTCTTTCTGTTGACAGACGGCTCAGTGCTCTGTCACTGCAGTTCAGCTGGAAAAGGCAGAAACAGAGGATGCTGAAGTGCAGCTTGCTTCTCCTTGCAGCTCCCAGATGGCTCTCTGAGCACAGCTGCTGCGCTTCGTACAGCCACACTGATGTGGGTCCTGCCTGTGGGTCTGCACAGCCAAGGCAAAGACTGAACCCTCCGTCACGGTAAGGCTTTCCAAGATCTGTCTTTAGGGAGAAAAGATCATTTATAATGTATTCTACTTTATCCATTTAACTCCTTCTTTTACAATGGTAGCTGTAGGGGTTACTGGTTTTAAGCAAATTATCCTAAATGGGTTCACTGCCCTGACTTCATTTACCATGCAGCTTCACTAGCTATGGTATCAGCACCAGAGAGACGAGCATGGGGTAAGAAGGGCACACGGTATGCTTAAGATGGCCTTACTGATGAAAGAAATACTCATTTATCCAACCTTTGCTGATGTTTTCCGACTTGAAAGCACTGCTTCAGAACTCACTTCTGAAGGTCCTCAGGTGCCAAGCCTCCTTTGTTATGAAGAGTGTTAACAGTGGAAAAATAGCCATATACATTCTTGGGAGAAATACAGCAACTGGTGCTTCTCATATGCCTTTTTGTGCTGCCCCAGTTTAGTTCTCTAAGTGATGCTTCACTTTCCTTCTACTGCTGAAATGCATTTGTAGAAGTTAACTGGAGTTTCTTAAGTACACAAATGCAGACTTGGATTTGCTTAGACTAAACATTTGTTTCCTCTTTAAATTGAAATAATTGCTAATTAGTTTGATCTAATCAATGGCAGTGAATGCAAATTTGCACCTTCCCTAAAAATTTATTCTAGGAAACAAATAGTTGTTTCTAGGCTCTGCTTGTTCTAAGGCAAGACAGGGGAAGGTGTAAGCATTTGACTTGAAATAAATGGTTGCAAAGGGGGTGGATTTGCATTTGTTATCAAGTGTTAATTGAAAAGCAATTAAATACATGCAAAAGAGGTGCAAAGGATCTGGCCTAGGCAAGGTTTTTCACTGAAAGATGAGAAGTGTGTTAGAAAGTTTCCACATGTTGGAAAGCATCAGTCAAATATGTGAGAAGGTGGTGTGGCAGGAGAGAGTGGCTGTGGTATGTTGTGCTTTGAAATGTTTACAGCAGTCAGAGTGGGACTTATTTTGACTATTGCAAGGTTTGGCTTACTGTACAGAAGTGAGAAACTGAGCATTATGAAAGTTTATTAAAAAAAAAAAAAAAAGGAAAGAAAAGCAAATCTACTCCTGGGATTATAATATAGCATGGTTTGAGGTCTCTACAATACATTTTATTCAGATTGCTATACCATTCAATACCTCCGTTTGTAGTACTGCTGTAATGCAGAGCTATATTTTTCAATCTAGAATAATTGAACTTTGCATTTTCAGTTGTTGTGGAAAAGCATTGGGAGAGAGAAGCAGAGAGAGCTGAACGATTCCACTACTTTGCAGGTAAGAAGAACTGATAAAACTATAAAAGAAGTGATCAAATGTATTTTTAACTTTAAATGCTAATGAATTCTGATAGGCTGAGTTAATTCTCTTAACTATATGTATATGTGATGAGGAGAACTGTGAAGGTTAGCTACAGGATTGCTGATGTGAGAGTCAGAGGAAATAAGTCTGGGGCAAATAAAGAGACAGGCATTGGAAAAGAAGCATTATGTATTGCTCTGTGGACTCTGAAAATTAGTGTGAAGCAAGGAGGAAATGGGGGAATATTTTCTGGTTTTGTCTGAGTTGCGAGGAGAGCAGCTATGACTCTATGCTTTTTTTTCCCACTTTTAATTCTCACATCCCTTTCCTTCTCCCAAAATGGAATCTCAATTTCACACTCAAGTTACTACCTTAGCTGTGCTTCAAGAATGGTGTGGGTAGTCTCATATCATAAAATATATCATTGACTTGATCCAAATCATCACACTGACTCCATAAGAATATTTAAGTTCCCTTTAGTTCTGAGAAAAAGCATGGAAACCTTTGTCAAGGGCAATGTTTGCGTCCCGTGTGTTAAATTACAGGACCTCAGCACATAAGCCTTAGAGTTCTGGGAGACGGTGCATTTAAGTCCCAGAACGACCCCAGAGAGTGAGAGAGAGCATTGGTGATGGGCATGTCCTAGAGCCCTCCAAAACCCAACCCAGACACACCAGGATGAAAGTGAGAGCATGATAGTGAAAGCCAGTTAAGGCGTAAGCAAACTCTTATTCCAAAATATAGATTTTTGGGAAATCTTACACTTAAAACAATTGAGTCCATGGAAAACAATTCCCAGAGTCATTGATTTTTTTATCACAAAAGGCCAGAATTATACAAATGCATTACCTGAAGTTTAATATGCTGACCTATTTCAGGAAAGAAAATTTATATATTCTTACATTGATATGGTAGTTTATACAGTGCTTAAAAGACTGTGGGCCAGTGAATAGTAATTTAAATGGAGGCTGAACTTTTACACCTGCTGTACTAGAAGTAGATTCTTTCCCAGAATTCTGTTTTATAAAATGTATGTTTATCTTTAAAAAGTTTATTTATAAAAAAGCACCTTCTGACAACCCTATTTTTCAACATTCACTGAACAACTCCTAATGTGTCTTGCTGAGAGTTCTTACACTTCTGTCTTGGAATACATTGCTATTTTGTCAGTACCTTAATATGCATGCAAGCTGCAAGGACATAAATTGTTTTTGTGTACTTGCTGAAACTCAGAACCTTGTTTGTGCTTCATGAAGCATTATTCTCTTCTGATTGTTGTTCCTGCTGCTTTTAGCTGCTGCCTCTGCATTTTAAGCCTAGTGGAAATGATGCAATGTTCTGCATTGTTCCTTTTTTAGCCAGTATAAAGAATCATGTAAGTAGAAAAGTACTTGCCATGATTTCTTCTGAGTGAGTTTGTGGCAGTTTTGGAGTGCAAAGTAGCTTGGGTTTGGCAGGATTTTAAGGTGAAATGTAGCTGTATCTGAATTCAGAATTCCCTGAGCTTGGTAGATCACAACGTGATTCTGTAAGGGTACTCTGGGGTATGTATGCTCAGAGTGTGCATATTTGTCTTCCTTCGCTGCTATTTGTATAGCTTCTTTCAAATTTTTGCCAGGATGACAGTGTTTGCATTTGGCCTACTTTGCTTATTATTAGATTATTTCTGTGCGCCATAATTGACTCTTTTCTGAGATGCCATGTAAGATACCTGAAGTCTTTTACATGTGTTATTTAAATTACTTCTTCCATTAGTTTGTCTGCATTCCCTATTTCATTCTTCAACAATAGCCTCAAATATTTACAAGCTCCGTAACATCCTGTAAATCTACTGAAAGGGATCAGTAGTACCTATCAGGAAGCTAATTGGGAAATGTCAGTTAGGTATGATGGTGCTAAAGTTCAAAAATAGCATCCTACAAAGGGCTAACTTGCCTGCTGTGTGGTAATGTAGCAGGGAGGGATTAGGGAGGTGGGCATAGACCATGCTCTGCAGCTATTTTGTCAGCTGAGTGAAGTGATGAGGTGTCAATAGTTTGACCAGTGTTGTCAGGTGAGTATTTTCTTCTTATGCCAGTTATGTTTTTAATATCAGTTAAATTCTGCCATATCTTTGCCTTCTTTGACAGTGTCTTGAATATTATTTCTGTACTATTTAAAATTCCTTGCACAACCACCCTCCAGACCTCAAGACCAAAGTAGAACGTGTGAAATTATTTAAGTATTAAAGAAATGCTTGTGTTGTAAAATTGGGATGGGAATCCAATATCGGTATTATTTGAATGCAGATATATTTTTGGAATGTGGGGGAAAGGCCAGTGGTGAAGAAAGGAAGAATCCATGTTATTGATTTCCTAATTACAAGCAAGTCATGTCAGACACTACAGTCAATAAGCTGTTGTTCACTCACACCTCTGCATGACTGGAGCACACTGTGAGTTATTGTGGTGTATATTTTTACTTCAACAGCTGTGTAGATGACCTTACATAAGGGTCAAAGTTGGTGAGCTAAAGCATGTTTGCAAGGGAAATTTCAAAGGCATATCTGCTAGCGAGTGAAATTATACTTTCACGTGACTAAGCAATTTAAGACAAGTACTGTAGCCAAGAATCAAAATGGAATATTTTTTCCCCAAGTGATTAAGCACAAATTCTTCACACTGTGAAAATACTTCTCCGAGTTCATTCAAGCATCTAACCATCTGACTGGATCATAGCCAGACGCTAACTGAACAAACGTGTGCTTGTAGAGACTGGAAGCAATGAAAAAACTGTTGTTGAAATGTGTAGTTTTGAGAAAATGTCTAATTCAGTTACTCTTTAAAGATTATCGGAGTCTATGTCTTTTAATTTTTTAACCAAAGTCACAGGGCAGCATTCAACAGCTGGGAGGCAAAAGCATATATACCAAACATGTATTCTAGAAAGCATTTTATGATAAAAACACCCCAAACCCTCTTTAGCAGGCTCATGTACATTCATTAGGTTATGAAAAGACTAAAATATGCCAATGAATGCTGTACTCCTTTTTCCTCTATTTAACATCATATAGACATTGTGTTCACAAGGGGAGTGAAGCAATCCAAATTCCAGTGCCAGATATTTCTGTGCTTGAGGAGACAAACTTTTGTTTTGGCATGGATTTTTTCTTTATTGTTTTAATTGCTCATTAAAATTTTTGAGGTCAAGAACAGGATGGACACTAACAGTTCTGCAAAATGGGAATTGTCTTACTGATCTGAAAAATTGAACACAGCACTACAGATATCTGAGTTGTCTTTTTCAAGTTTACTAGAGCTATCCTGCTCAGGAATGGTACAAAGTGGTAATGCATGTCAGCCACCAGAATTAAAACTTGCTTCAGCTCAGATGATATTTGCATTAAAATGTTGCTGTGCCTAGGCTAGTAAATCTTGCTTCCTAGGGCCCTTCTGATAAGGGGTAGCAATTATGCCTATTTTTTTCATTAGAACCTCATAATCTTCAAAACAAAGAAGTGCTGAGGTCACTATTTACCCCAGAACTATGCTCAGCAAAAATAACTGGCTCCGCAACAATTCTTCAAGTTTTGGCTTAAACAGCTTTTTCTAGGAGAATTTGGTTTGGATCTTTAGGAAAGCGGGGAGGATGCAGGAATATGCATGGCATCTCACAGACCAAGCTTGCTCTTGCCAAGTTCACTAACATGACAACCATGATTGTAGTGAGAATTTGGCTGGCTCCAGTATAATTGAAGCTGACAGCCAGTGTGGAAGTGAGGCACATCTGCCTCATTCAAGGAGGAGAGCTGTTCAGGAAATTAATATTGCTGAGTACTGTATTTTAGGAATTAACTAGCTGTGATAGAGAAAGCATGGATATAAGACGACAGTTGCAAAGCAGACAGGTTGTAAGCTAAAAGGAAACAGGCTTGTTGGAACAAGTAACCTTTATTGTTGCTGTTTGTTCTTTGTAGCTGGACTCCCATCATCTGACTGAATTATTTTGTTCACCAGCTATACTGTTTGCGAATTTAGGAAAATAGCATTTGGTTCTTCAAGGCACTGAGGGCTGTAGCTTAAATAAAGGATTTGCTCCTATGCTTAAACTGAAATAACATGTGCTTAAATACTCTCTTGAATTGTATCCAGAATGTTGAACATCTCATGGGAATCCTGTTTTGACATTTAATTCCTTTACTACATGTGTCTGGAGACTTGTTCTAGCTAGTTAATGCACAAGAACCATATAACTGCCCAGAGTCCTGAAATGACCAAAACTGCCATGCCAAGAAGTCTAGTCACATGGAGTAAAATGAGAGTCATGTTTCTATTCCCTTGATATAATCTGTTGTACAGATTGTGGCAAATTACATTGCATTGCTTTATGGTATATAGAATTTGGGTGACTTAGTCCAAGTTGAGTCCATTTAATTTTCAGGTGTTAGATCTCTGCTATTTCAAGTTGTTATGGTCACCAAATTATTCACATTTAAGGTTTATGTATTTGTGAATGAATAACATGAGGTTTTATACTTCAAGATTAATGGAGCTTCTAAATTGTATAAGGAAGAAGAAAACAAATACAAAGAATTGAAAATGTCCTGCAAACTTGTTTACCTACCTAGTCAGCTATTAGTTTTAACATCTGAAAATATTAGCTGTAAATTATGCTTCCTGCCTTCAGCTAAATCCCTAGCATATAAAGAAAAACTAGGGCATAAGAGGAAAAAAAAATTAATATTTTAGCTTTGGGAAACAGATCAAATGATATTTAGAAACATTACTGTAGCATCTTTCATATATGGTGACTCCTCAGTTTCCTTTGCACAGTTGCACTAACTAAAAGGCTGTCCTCCAATATGAGATCTGAGTCCAAGTTAATGCCTTTGCTATTTACAATAATGTTTAACTTAAAACAAGTTTTTTTCTAACAGCTATTTTAGCATTCTAAAGTGTTTGTCACAAAGAGTGGAGAAGATCTGATATATTCATAAAAGTTGTTTTTAATTTGAAAAGGGGATGAAATATAGATGGAAAAATATGTTGCCTAAGGCAGTGATTAGGGACTGGAAATTCTGAGGACAAGGACACAGGATGGATATAAGGACAGTGAAAGCAACCCAGGCAGCTGCAGCCTAGCAATACAGGCTTGAACTGGCAGTGGAGGTGGTTCAGTTGTGAGGGAAGGATGGCTACTCTTAACAACTGCTCCTCTTCCCCACAGAGCATTGCTAACTAAACTGTGTTATGAATCAAATGCCTTTTCAACAAGTGTCTCATCAAAAAGCAAAATGATTTTTTTAGAACTGCAAGAATTTTAGTGGTTATTGAATCTGGAGAAGTGGTACTGGAAAGGTGTTATGTCATGTTGTCACTTCATGAAAATTTGTAGGTGGGAAGCTGAAGCCCGTAATTTATATATTGGTTGGACAGTCTGAGGTATATGCAAGTATGTTAAATAACAATGTTTAAAATATCTGTATTAATTGAATAATATTATTAAAATACTGCTATTATAT
Source organism: Ceryle rudis (assembly GCA_033439905.1). Classification (NCBI taxonomy): domain Eukaryota; kingdom Metazoa; phylum Chordata; class Aves; order Coraciiformes; family Cerylidae; genus Ceryle; species Ceryle rudis. Next base: position 53,299 of record JAAGNO010004195.1, on the reverse strand, counting down.
AGTGATTTTGGTGCAGACCTGATTGATCCTAATAAGTATCAATTAATGTAATGCCATATGGTCATCAAAGAATGGCACCCCTTTCATTAAGCCCAGTGTTAGTAGCGATCCGATCACCATTTTTGTATCTTTTATTTTAGAACTTTGAGGGAAGTTGTTCTCTGATGTTGCTGTTTTGGAAGGCATTCAGATGTCTGAAGCTGGAGATAGACATCTGCTGTGCTGAAAGTCTGAACAGAGAGATTTGCTGAACAAAGCAGATCAAACTGTGGGCCAGAATCTTGGTCTTGCTGAAGGTCTAATAGTAGTCAGGGCTGGCACTGAAGTGATCACAAAGCCCCCTTAAAAAAAGCTATTTAGAACACGCTGTCTGGATTTAAGCCAGCTCCTCTTCTTTTTATGGCCTTCCTTTCTTCCTTTCTCTCCTGAGTTTCCTTTTATCTGGTTAATGAATCACAGCTAGAAGTCAGAGAGGATGGACCTAGAGCCAGGAGAATGTCCCAATATGCACAAGTGAAATCTAGCCTGAAAAATGAGCATTAGGAACCAGTGTTGCACGTATAAGTTGCACAGGCTTATCTGTGAGCATGCCCAAGTAGAACAGTGTAAACATCTCGTGAGGTTCATCTGGCCTTATGCTGTCCATCTTGCCCATGTACATCAAAGTTCTTATTGAAGCCCAACATTGGAGATTCTCTTGTGTTCTCAATTTGTTTATAATTAATTTCACTGTTATTGTTTTGGGGGTTTGTGGGTTTTTTTAGACAACAGTCAAGAATTCATTATTTTCTTCTTTCAAAGTTACCTCTGTTCCACCTTTCCATCTGGGCATAGTTGTGATACAAGTCTGTCATGTTTCTGAGTCCTAGAGTGTCTTTTAAAAAACAGTGATCATATTCTTAATCCAGCATTCCAGACATCCAAAACTCCTTAAATAAATTCCATTGTTTTGTGTTTGATTGTTTTGGTTTAGTTGTTTGGGATTTCTTTTTTTTTTTTTTAAAAAAAAAAAAGCTTTTCCTAAAAAGTTATCTAATTGTTTTCCTGTCTATTGATTATATGACTATATTTCAAGTAATTCTTCATCTAATCATCTCTAAACACTATAATTATAGCCAATTATTATAATACATACATTGTATAATTTCATTATATCCATTGGTGACTCAGACTCCAAGCTGATAAAATGGAAAGCAGAGTCTAGACCATTATATTTTGTTCTTCTGCTGTGGGAGTCTAATGGAAGGCAGCCTCCCTAATGTCCTTTGAAAGAATGCACACTTTTATAAAACAGCTTTTCTTATAGGAGATGAAAGATGCAGTGGATAATAAAGTAGCTAGGGCACCAAAGCAGCCTTCAAAATCCTTGCTGTAGTCACAAAAAAAAACCCTGAAGTTTTTGTTGCTTGAACATCAAGATTGGTATTAGATTACCTGACCTTGAGATCTCATCTCTAAATGTAAGCCTTCCAGAAAGCAACTGAGTAAAGCTTCACTTGGTCTCTTTCAGAATGGAATTCAGAGCACCTCCTCCACTGACAGGAAAAAAGTCTCAGGGGGCTTTGCTAACTGGATTTCCTATCTAGACTGAGATAACTGAATTGAGATGGGAATAACGCTCCTTTTCTCCTAAGGGTTCAAGCAGAGAGACAAATTTCCATAGATAGAGCTTTCACAGGATTAATGAAAAAGTTATTTCAGGCATGTTATACAATCCTGTGACTTTCTTATGCTTCAGTCCCCTGGGATTTTATCCAAGTAAGGCATTCTATGTTTTGATTTGTTAGTATGTAAACATGATGTTATATTAGTAGGCATATGGAGAAGGTCCATAACTAACCTGCCTGTGTCAAGATATATCTATCGGAAGCGAAACACAGACTTTATAGCCCTTTGTTTTAGAATCCAGTAGAAAGTGTTTGTCCAGCTACTCAGCAACTGGGAGGATTAATGACATAATATTGTATGCTTTATAGAAACAAATAAGATACCCCAAAACCAGGTAGCCAATACCATTTGAGATGGCTGGGATGTACCGTCTAGCCTTTGCTTGCTGCCTCAGAGCAACCTGGATCTCTCCTATGTCCTTCATCCCATTGCCAGTCCTGCATGGATGTCACTGATACACTAGGATGTCTCAAATGTCACCAGCCAAACACATCTGAGCACCTGAATCTCACCTTCTCCACCTAGAATATAAATATTTCATTTTAACAATACAATTTAGTGTGAGATACCGTCACTGAGATGTTCCATCCTTATAAAAAGTAACTTCCAAGCCATTGTTATGTCTGATGGAAACCTGTAAGCAAATCCTTTAAATTGTTGTGGTTTGGTTTTGTTGAGGTTTTTTTGCAACCCAGAATTGAAAAATGGAATCCTTAGCAAATTTGGTCATTGTTTCAGCAAACAAAGTAATAATATTGCTAAAAAGAATAAAACACCTAAAGCAAAACAGCAGTTATTTGGAAACTGGGATAATTTTGATGTGTTGTATTGTGCATCAGAGAATTTTGATACCATTGCATTAAATTTCAACTGGAGCTGACGGAATTTGAAAATTTAAACCAAATTAACTTTTGGCCTGTAATGAATTATCTCCATTGGAATGTTTGACAGCTTATAAAGCTGTCACACCATAACTTCAATAATAAAACAATGTTCACACAAAAATGTCTTGAACTGAAAAGCAGTGATCTTCAAGTTTAGTTAAAACAATACATTTCAGACCTTTATTCGCATGCTGAGTTTTATTCTCCCTTGCATATAAGTGCAACAAAATTGCTACTACTTGAGTAATGTGTGTAAGTTTGAAGTTAGTGCAATACAATATATGGGGCAGGCAAGTGAGGATTCACAAAGGAAAAGGGTTTTCTTAAATAAACTTTTGAAAAATAAAAATGTCATAACCTGAAATCTTTTGAGGAAAAAGCTTATGCTCTGTAGAAAGGTTTGATTAATCAGAAACAATTCCACTTTGGAAAAAAAGTTCTAATGGAAAATTTGCAATCATTTTCATCTTGTGATGCCTTGTTGGTTTAGTGTTTTTCCACAATGCTTTGCTATCTTCAGCAACACTCAGTTTTGTTGCCACAAGGTGTAATAAATCATGTTCAGAAAGTTATTTGCAAAAGAAATGTTCCTCCCAAGTTAGAGAGTTGAACATCTAGAGTTCATCTGGCAATAGATACATGTTTCTTATTACTAACTACATCTCTAATGTGAACTACAGACTTCAAAAGAAGCTTAGATCTGACCCAGAGAAAGCTCTTTCACACTTGTATGGACATCTTTTGGAAACATGCACTACAGAGAAGTGTTTATTAAAAATTAAGAAAGATGTCAGAACTTTCTGTGAAAGCATTTACTCACTAAAAATAAAATATGCTCCTATATAAGAGAATGAGAGAGTTACTGTTCCTCTCAGTGAAGAAAGAATGAGGATGTCAGACTGGACTTAGCTGCTTTTTATTAAACAAGGTCTGAAGCTCCTTGCAGATTGTTCAGAATCAGCACTAAAGCCCAATCTCTGGTCTGCTATGTTACTGACAAGAAAGAAGTACAAAACCTGAAGCACTAATTAAGAGATTCAATTTCATCTTTTTTAAAGAAAAAGCTAGTATGTCAACACACCCAAATTAAACATGTTCTCTGTGGTGCTTTGCCTTTTCTGAACTTGAAATTCAAAATTATACTTCCTGTCACTTAGCACAGTGTTTCTGTACTAACAAATAAAAGCATTAAACAATTACAATTTTAAATAAATCTACTAAAATTGTACAATCTACTCTGAACATTTCTGCCTTTGGCATAATTTTTTAGATGGACACATAAATATATAGACATGGTGAATGTTTTTGTAATGGTTATAAATACACTTGGCCTTATCCAAAGGTTATTTTGCCTCTGTAAATGTCTCCTGCTGCTGTCATGGCCCCCAAATCCAGCACTGTTTCTCTAACCTTGCAAAGCACTTAAACTAGCACTTAAACTAGCACTTAAAGCACTGGAATAGATGACTGGTATCAAAAGGCTAACTTTGTGTGTAAATAATTTCCAGATTATCTACCCGCTCTTCAGAGGAAAGGAATTAGCTTCACAATATTGTTAGGCTTCCATAGGTTCAAGGGCAAAAGTCACACAGATCAGTCAGACCTGGTGCACAGTAGAAAAGACCCAAACAGTTCAGATACAGAAAGTTTCCATTTCAGAACAAAAAATATATTGTAACTGTGATCTTGTAGAATGTCATCAACAAAACAGACACTGCTAAAAATATTTCAAATGCCAGATGCAGTTACAGCAAGTAAATTCAGGAGATATTTAATAGTTTTATTACAGTTTAGATGCAGATTTTTATTTTTTTCATTCAATAACTTACAGGGTTTTTTCTTAGTTACATTATTTGACTAGGCCGATGTGGCCAAAGCCAGCAATGACAGAATTGCTTAAAATTTGTTGTGACTAAAAACTATGTAGATACTGGATTTTAGCAAGCAACGTGGAGAGACAAGATAAGCAAAACCTAATGTAATCTGGGAAGAAACCCAGAAGACGATGCAATGTGCGGTGCTGTCTCCAGTAAATACAACATATAAAAGGACCATGTTGATCCTAGGCAGAAAGTCACTGATAAAAGTTTGTACGAGAGCTATCGTTAGTCTGCAGAGATAGGTGGAAAAAATGTACCACAGGCATCCAGGAAGATCTCTGCCCAGAAGACCCTGAAATGAGAGGTGACAATGTTAATGGAAATGGACAGGTCTGATTCTTCTTTAGGTCATCTGTGTCCTTGGCAATTCCAGTCACTTCCACTTTCCTTCACTAGGATTTAGTATCATCTTCCATCAGCCTGAGTTAGCTTTCAGTCCAGCATTAGCAGCCTTGCAGAACATTAGCTGGATGTGAACATCCCCATTCTATTCACTACATCTCAGAAAAAAAAAAATTTAGTTGGTGAATCCATGCACATTTGTTTGGTGATTTTTTTTTTTTCTAGAGAAGTATATTTTCATCATTGTAAAAATAAATATGTTAGATTTTACCTGTTTCTTTGGCTTATCTACCTACTAAATTCAAACTCAATCATAAAAAGCTGTTAAATTCCTAATATGGTCTGAGTTTAACTAGAAAAAGCAACGTTGAAGAATGACAGCAATGAAAGTCATATAAGTAGTATGACTTTGCCATGTGCTCAAGTATTTTTGGAGCTCAGACAGTACATTAAGAAGTGACAGATTCATGTAGTTTAGCTGGTGATTTATAAAGTTTGCTAGCTGATTTAATAGAGTGCTAGAAAGCGTTGTTGTTCGACCAAGTAAAGTGAATCATAAAATGGTAATGAATGTTATGACAGTTCATGAATATTTCATTTGGGGTCTCTTTCAGATGCCTGTTAGTTTATCTCAAGATCTAGGAGTATACTGCATAGAAATCTGATGGCGGGTAGAACTACACAGTATGCCAAGAGACAGAGAGGAGAGAGGTTTGGTGAGAGCAACGTGTTATAGAACAAGTATCTCAAAAGTGCTATATCTCAGTTAAGTTCTCTACTTAGTGGTCATGAATTGTAGAGTATCTAGGCTATCAAGCAGTGGCCTTGTATGTCTTCATTTGCTGTTTGAAAATTTAGAAACACCAGGTAGTGTCTTTCAGCCTTGTCATCTTAACCAATCACTTCCAAGAGTACTGGTTTACTGTAACTTTGGAAGTAAAACTTTGGAAGCTTTATTTGAAAAGGCCAAATAGATTCCCATCTCATCAAGTATTTCTTACGCGTGCTGGTCAGAGCAATTTACACTGTGGACAGAATTTTATAATGAGGTAAATCTGGAACAAAGACTTCCATTTTTTCATCTTTAACATCCTGAAGTGGTCAATGTGCTCCCTATGCTGCGTTAAGTCTTGCACGGGTATATTTACCCTGTAATCAATTATGTATCCCATTCTAATTTTGTAATAGGTCTTGAATTGAATTATTTGTGTGATCTAGTGCCAAATACGGGTGGAGGAAAAAAATAATTCTCCATCTAAGTTGTATTTCATCATCTTTTGATCCATGCAAGCAATATGGACCTGCCTTTTCCTAGCAGTGCTGTCTACCATGAGTTGGAAATTTTTTGGTTTCCATTTCCTTGGTTGTTTCTTAGAGATAAACCCCTTTAGAACAATGGACTTACAACTTTATGCAGCCTGAAGGCTTGCACAACATGAAGCAATGGAAGAGTGCATGCTTATGAAATGAGACTGAATCTCATGAATCTGAAGGCTGGGGCATGAAGAGTCTTGCTAATAAATCATTTTGGTATTAGCCTATGGAATCCAAGATTTAGCTTCATTTTTTTTTGTCTGTGGGCAAGATGAGCTCGTATCTGAGGATAAAAATGCACTATTTACAATGAATTAGAAGGAAGCTGTTACGACACATTCTTTGCCACTAACTGTATCGTGGCATGCCTCGGTACTCGTTGACACCATCTGAAAGACAAGACAGGAACAGTATTTCATGAAAGCTGCAAGGTTTTGCAGTTTGTCACACTGGTTGAACCACCATTTGCAAAGGGAGTCAATTTGTTATTAAAATCTCCGTAGCAGATCATTATTTACTTTCACTAATATTTTAGAAGCCCATAAATGAGCCTGCTTTTACCAATTTAATTTAGTGCTGCAATACAAAGAAAAAAATGTGTGACTTCCCTGTAGAGTTGTATTTAATTAGAACCAGCATAGGTAACTGTGGCACGGTCTCATATAGGTAAGCCCAAAGAAATATTTTTTTATATTATTATCACATCTCAGAAAGTAACTCTGATAAAACAGTGTGCACAAATTTTTCAGTGACTTCTTTCGAGATAGCTTGATCTATATTTGTAAGATGGACGAAGAACTCAGAAAATATTTGTGAAGAATTGCTTGTTTTGGCTCTGGTTTGTGTCAAGGCCTGTTCTGCAAACCAGAGGGAGAGAGATATGGTGTTCTAGCAGATCTGACTTATGTTTACAGTAATTTGTCTGGCCACTGTTTATTACCTAATAATCAATCTTTATTATTACATTAATTCTAATTGGGATATGTGAAATGTAGTGCATTGACCACATGACATCAGTTTACTTGCTGAATAATTTAAGCTATTTCCTTCTAATACCTTAGGCTGCAATATCATTACTTTTAGGCTGTCCTAATATTCTGGTTATATTGATGTTATTTCACTTGTTATTACCTTCTTGACATGAAATTGTTTTTCAAATATGGAAATCTTGCTCAAATATTTCTAGATGACAGAATCCCGCATTAGTCTATAATGTATCATAATAACAAAAGTGTAACATAAAGCAAATTATTTGTTTTCTAACCTATGCCAGCCTTCACAGTAAGGGGACTAAGGATGCCAGAAGGAGAATTTTGGTCTGTATATTTTTTAAATATTCTTACCCGTTTTGCCAGAATACAGGGAATAATCTTGCTGATAATATACAGGCAGCAAACACTCAGCCATTAAATGGACATTGTGATTTATCCCACTTCACACTGCTTTATAAGCAGTATGTATCACTCCTGTGAGTCATCTTCTGCTTAAAGAATTGTAAGAAATGCATCTTACTATTACTTTTATTGATAAAACAGACCAAGCCACCTTAATTCATTCTTCATCCAGAGTCTTTTATCACAGTGTGGTTGTGATTAGGATTCTGATCACCCTGTGTGCCACTCTGAGATTGAGAGGCTCTATCTACTCATCTATTATTCTTCATGAAGCAAAACCCCAGTGTACCATCTGTTTTCTTACTGATTCTTGCATGTAGCTGCAAAGAGCTGGTCACCAGAGATTCAGTCTGGCAAGCAAGCTCTTGGTTTGCCTTGAGATAGCCAAGCATTCACTGTTATTGGCCTGTTTAAGTTTCAAGTGAAAATAAACTACTCTTCTCTGCTGTATTTTAATTTATGTTTGAGCTGGTATTTATTTACATTTGATTTTTATTTAACTTATATCTGATCATAATTGATTTTGCACTTTTGTTGTTTTTTTCCAACCAAAAATCAATTGGGAAAGGACTCCAGGGCCATAAACAAGCATGCTGTAGAGCTTCGATTGAGGACAAGTCTGTTTTACATCTTACAACACACTTTGAATTAACAAAGGATGTTTTATGCTAATGATGCCTTTTGACACAAGGAACAGAGATGGTTTGATCATATTCAGATAAAACATGGTAGCAGCAAACAGCTAAATATACCTGAATATCATCATCCCATGGTTACTCTTGCTTAATCTGGTCATATAATCACCTTTGCTTCATTTTAAGAATGTAGAATCAAAAGGGACCAGCTGAACCACCTAGGCATTGCATTACACTGTACAAGGCTGAGCAGCAGGGTGCTGAACACTGTGCAAGGTTGGCATGAGGCCAGATCTGGCACATCCCACCATCCCTGCCCCATGTACCACTGTGTCCTACTGTCCAGAGTTGTAGCTCTAACCAGCTCACTGCTGCTGAGCTTTCCCCATCTTCCTTGAGGCTTCTTTTCCTTTAAACTACACAATGCTATTGGAGCTTCACAACCTGCAGTATTTTATAATAGTCTGCACTATTCCCCAAAGAGCAATAAAAAGTAGCTTTTGAGACTCCTCTTTTTGATCCATTATTTAGAGCCTGATTTGTGCTGTCTGCAATCTCCACATCAGTGCCAGTGGTCCTGCAGTTCTGGAAATTCCCCTCAGGACTAGACTAAAATCATAAATCTTTTTTTAGGAGGTATTTAGATATCATGATAGTACAATTTTTTTACAATCTGCTCCTCTTACCACAGAACTTGATTTTCATAGCAGGGAAGGACTGTCTGAGGAAACAACTGTATTTTTTACTGACTCTCAGCTTCCAGATTAAATTTTTCCTTGGCAACAAAACTTCCTTTCCCAAGATGATGGTTAGACTCTATTGGTCCTGGGCTCAGCTCAAGCAAACAGTTGTGTTTGTACTAAACCTGGCTATTTTCCCCATATGCTCAGTAGGACTCTGGGAACTGAGCCATACAGGGTCAGCAAGACCTGAAGTCATTAGCTCTGTGCAGATTCTACATCAAGCAATGCAGGTTATTAGACTATGTCAGTAATAGCAAGGGAGTTTATTTTTGCCTCATTGCTGTAAATGACAGCTTTATAATAGGTGCACACTTGGGCAATCAATCTTCTTTTTTCTTTTTTTTCTACTTCTCCTTTTACAGCAGAAGTAAACCCACCCTTTTCCACAAATATGCCAAGACCTTTTTTCACTTCCTTTTAATTCACACTGTGATATACAATGTTTTGCTTGACATAGCAGTCTGACACTGCATTATGATTCATTCAATTGCCATAGCTCCACACACTAATTGACAAAGTAGACACTGATGGGGTCTTCAGCCCCAGCAACTTGCAGTCTAAATGCTAAGGATGCTGCATGGTGCAAATCCATGTAGTCATAGGCATGCTGCTGGCAATACCTGTGCAGAGGTATTGCAGGCTTCATTTTAGGATCACCAAGGAATTTTGTGTGGGCTTTAAAGCAGCCCAGGAGGCACATTTATTGAGAGAATGCATGTGAGCGTCTAAGTTACACAAGAAGCAATGTAACTCCTCTTCCTACTGGGTGAAGGGGTGAAGGGCCATTGCACGGGGGTTCAAGGTGCACAAGGGTTGGTCCCTACTTGAAAGACTACAGGCATGTCTTAGATTAAGTATTCCTTGAAACACAGTTCATCCAGAGTGATGCTTATACAAATACCCTAGAGGATATAAGCTATAATAGTGTATTATCTTGTTTTGCTTCTCAGTCCCTCTCTGAGATCCAAAGACAATCTCTCTCTCTTTTTTTCATTTTCTTTCTTTTCCTCTTTTTAATCTTTTTTATCCTTTTTTATTTTTTTTTCTTTTTATCCTTTTTCTTCTTTTCAATTATTTTTGATGTTGACTAGCTCAAAAGCACTTCAGCAGGAGAGGAAAAGACTCTTTGTGCTCTCCCCAAATAACCTTAGGCCAATGTTGAAATCATTTCCAGACGATAGAACTAGGTAGAGTGAGTGCTGAATGCAAGCGTCTTGGATGACCACTAGCTTTTTGTGACAGAGAGAAGTAACAGCATCAGCACTGCCTCCCCTTCCCTCTCCAACCGTTGCCCCAGCCACTGTGCAGTAAGGGGCCCCACTCTCCTACTGCACTGGCACATTCTGAGCAGACCCACAAGGCAGCCTCAGAGCAGTGGCAGCATACCTCTGCCTAACTTCCACATCCCATTTAGCTGAGGTGTACTCAGGCTCATTTCCTCTCAGACTGCAGTGATTTAGGACACAAGCAAAATTCCAGGCACTCTGAGTTTACATGATTCCAGGGTGCATGAGAAGTGCATGGGTTTTCATATGGGTGCTTTTCTTCTTATTAAATCTTTCCTAAGGAGTCCAAAGTCTTCAGTCTTTAGCTTTCACAGTGGCCATTTCATTGGTTCATTTTGCTAATCACAAAATACAGCTAGTAAAAAAGAAGATGGTTTAGGGCCTGATTCAAAGACAAGGAATGCCTGTGTGGACTCATCTGGAGATCTGTGTACAAGCAGCTCCATGAACGGAAAGCAAGAGGTTTTTCATGACTCCCAAAAGCAGTTGTCTCTAAGTCTTCAAGCAAGAGCCAAGAATCTCACTGTGCACATTGTATAAATAGCTGGACAGAACAAAACCCTTCAAAGGGAAAACTTAAAATGGTATAGCAGAAATGAGTCAACAAAAAGGTGAGATTTATTCAGGTACTTCTTCAGCCATTGGCCTGGGGACTATATAATTTGATAGTAGTGTTAAAAGTGCAGACAGAGCAAAAGAAACTTTTTTTTTTTTACTCATCATGGATATCCTATCCAGCTTCCTCCTACACTCATCAGTGCCACTGGGGCCTCACTGGAGTGCAGAGATATATTTCAAAGGAAACCAAATGCCATCACCCCTTTTATTGTCATCTGTGATTCTTGCCCAATATGCTGTGAACCTGTCATCAAGAAAGCAACTTCATTTTAAGACCAGAATTCACTTGCTCTATCCAGAAGGACTTACAAGGCAATGGGAAGTGCTGCCTCTGGTCTGCAAGTCACGGACAGCTTCAGAGACATGAGCTGCTGCTTCTGCCAGTGCTGTTTTGCTCCTCTCTCTTTGTGGGTGTTTCATTTTGTCATCTCTCCAAAAGAGCTGTTACCTTCAACACCATCTAAAAAAATCTTAGCATGATCTTACCCAACAGGCTAAAACAATCACTTACAGTGGTGGTTTGCCATGGAAATTGACAGACTGGTGTCTTTTTACTCAGAACCTCAAACCTCTTTCTCTTCCTCATATCATAGGATAACAAGGCCTTGCTAGCATTTGGACTATCTGAACCCATTTATGCCACTGAAATCATCCAGACTGCACTGTAGTAATTGAGTAATGCTTCTGCTGCAACTTTGGATGTGCTCTGAAAACCCTTAGGTTGGAAGAGTCCGTATGCAAGGAAGATTATCATCTGAATTTCTACCAACCCCTCCCTGCCCCACCTTGCACACCGTGTCTGGCTCTTACCTATGTTATTAATTGTTTGGTTTGGGTGGTTTGTTTTTTCTTAATAACCATTCCTCAGTTATCAAAATCATTACTTTCTAGTAAGTTGCAACATATATTATCTAACCAGATAAAACACTTCTGGAATAGTAAGGGAAAAATGAAGTGAGTACCTGCTGCTTTCCTTTCTGATATCAAAACTATGTGTGACATAATACTGCTGGTAAGAAGCAGACTGAGCTGATAATGTCCATGTTATCTGTGAAATACAGCTATTGCCTTTCCACAGATTGCTTGGGGGAAGAGTACAGAACAGTGAATTCTCACATTTCAGACTCTCTTGATAAAAATAAATGTTTGATTATTCAAATATATGTTGATTGAAAAGCAAAATTCAAAGTAGATATTAAAAAACGCAGTGGAAAGATGTCTTCACAGGGCTAGAGGATGAAAGGTTCATATTCATGATCATTCCTGCACTAAAGACTCCATCTATGGAACTGGACAACTCTACCAGGTCAGATGCTCAATGTGGCCCCACAACACTGCAATCAGCTTGGTGGTATGAAGATCTTTAAGCAGCTCTTGAGAATCTGGATTTGGTCCCTGTGGGTTAGTTCCCCATCTGTAAAACAGAAAAAAAAGTAGTTTTCTGTTTCAAACTACACTTTGTAGGCACATTGTGTGTAATCAAAATACTTCTGTGACAGAGATAATAGCAGAACAGTTACATCATCATGGATGTAACAGCCAAATTTCTAACTTCGCAGTGCTCAATACGTAGGTATGAAATTTACATAGTAAGCTATCTCAATTGAAAGGTTCAAGAAAATAAAACAATAGAAATACAGGAAGTTGAGATTTTTATTAAATAAAAAGTTAAAATACTTAATGCTAAAAATACTGTTTTGAACTAAATTCCATGAAGGGATTTGAAATTTGTTATAATTGCTTAAAATCACAGATTGTATAAATACATTGACTAAATGAATGCATTCTGGAGAACTTAAGCAACTGTCACACTCACAGTGACAGTGGATTGAAGTTGTCTTTTCTCTTGTACGGAAACAGTAAGTCAGAAAAGCAAAGTTCTCCCTGGTTGTAACTTCACATTCTGTGTTGATGACAAATCAGTGTCTCTTAACCTACAGCTTTTATCATGAAATGTGTATGAGAGGTGTGAGTGAGTTTAAAGAAAATAAGGCAGTGGGAACATACTCCATTTTATTTATTTAATATCTTGAATTATTAAAAAGACAGGTGCTGCTTGGCACATAGCTTCCCTTGTTGTATGAACTATCAACCAGCAAAAGAGGCAATGTGTTGACAGATATCTTGACCATGAATTACAATTTACAGGGATTGAACCATGAAGGATACAAAAGAGTGAATCCCATTATATCTATAGCTAGAGTGAACAGAAGCCTTACAGATACATGATAACAATATAAAATGGCATTAATTATTTTAGGTTTAATTCATTTTTAAACAATAAACGTAGAAGATCACACACTGGAGGACCTCTTTGCTAAATGATACTTACCACCAAACTACCCTGGTAGACTCCTTTTTTTCTCTTTTGTACCATAGAAAGGAATATAGGCAAGATACCAAAAAAAGTCTTCCTTATGGAAATGAGCCGTCTTTGCTTATAAAGGTACCTTTGAAAGAAATGTGTTACATTTACTTTTCAGAGATTATATAGTATATAAATAGATTAAAAACCATCACGGTATTAAATGTACATCCCTAATTCATGAGCTAAAGTACATGATTCTACAATATATCTTTGACTAGGAATTTTGATTCAAGACTTTTCCTCTAATGATGTTATTTTTGTACATGATGTTAGGAGTCTTTTTTTTATTGTGCAGTTTTGGGGGTTTTTTTCCTGGGCATGGACTACTGAACTAGATTTGATTAAACCGCCTCTCTCCTAAGCTCTGTTTGACTCATAATAAAATCAATTCTAGACCAATTGCTCTGTGCAGAATTCCACAGCTGAAGAAAAGTAGAATTTTATTTCCTTCTGCCTCATATCATGCTCCACTTTCAAATATTGACTATGAGATCTCCACATGGGGATTTAAGGGTGCTTTATGTTTCCACTGTAAATTTCTCTGCACAGCATCCTCACGTAAATAATCCATACCGTACCAATCCTTAAAATATATCTACTTAGAGGCTACTGTTGCAGCTCACATGCCATCTCCCTGCTGGGCAGTCACTGTTTTGCTGTCAGTGGGCTTTATGTTTCTCCAACTCTCAGCAGAGAATTGAGGCCAGTCACAATCCTGTCTGCAACTCTAAAGTAGGGGGTTCCTCTTTTCTTGAGATGAGAACTGCCTAAGAAATTTAACGTTTTATTTGCTATTTAATTCAGCCTCTTACTAGCACTGCCCCCGCCCTGGTTGCACTTGGAAAGCCCCACCATGCTCATCAGATTCCATTCAGAGCCACCGGACAGTGTTTTCATCACAGTCATCTTTGCAGGGACATGTTATGTGATTGTGCAGAGCCATGCACTGATTCAGCAAAGCTTATCCACTTTGCAGTGCCCACAGGGGGGCAAAAGCAGACCTCCCATGTGGGCACCATTTCTGCAGAGCACATACCTGTATGCCCGCTCTGCCTGGAACCAGGGACATCTCCCATATCCTGAGGCCCTGAGTCTCCCCTTGATGTCACCCACTCCTCAGAGGTCCTTTCTCTAGTGCTGCACTCATCTTTTTATGTTTTAAATTATTTAAGGTCATCTTAACAGGTCAGGTAAAGAACAAACTTTGAGGTAGAATTTCTTAGACATGTAATTTGCTGCTGCATAGTATGCAAAATGTTTATAATCAATGAAGTCTATGTATTTAGATCCTGAAAATAATTCTATCAAAGACATAAACCTCTTTAGGGTGTCTTTGGTAAGAGTTGAAAACACTGCTGCTTCTACTTTCCCCCTTTGTGCTCACAGCAACCTGTCATATTAAGGATATTATTTTTTCACAGCAGAAAATGATGATGCTTTTATTTTATTTCTTCTGTCTTTACTATGTTCTCCTCCTCTACTGAGACCTTGCTGTTTTTGACAGAGTGTGACTAAGAGTCAGTGACTTTACTTATCTACCGCCCCACTTTTTAAAAGGTTGTTGGACCTGTTTCAGCTTCCCTCATGGCCAATCCACTTCTGCTGTGGAACTGACCTTGTGATCCATAGTGGAGACAGTAGACCTAAAAATAATAACAGACAAATTGGCATCCAGATGCTGCCTACACCACCACAATTATGCTGTTATATGTACTTTCACACTGTAACTCCTAACTATTTCATAAAAGAAATTTCTCTTTACCGTGTTAAATAGCAAAAGGAAGAGTGTGGGCAGAGTCAAAGATTTTCATTTAAATAATATTTTTTGATCTACCTGTGGTCTAGCAGGTGGATCCAGCTATATATGGCAAACAAAAATCATATCTGCAGAGAAGCACTCTCCACTTCTTTGTTGCAATAGCTTAGATCTTCAGTGGAACCACTAATGACCATGTGAACTAAGAGGTACACACTTGATTGACTGATCTTAACTTTCCTAAGTAGTCTTAAATGCATAATTCTGTGTTAATTAAGCTCTGGACAGATGCTTTTATTCATCAAGGGGGTTCGGGATGCTGTCATGTGCAGCTCCTGGGACAATTAGATGATTATCTTTGAGGAGAACATTGCTGGACCATTCTGCTTTACAGATCATCACTATTTTCTCTCATTAAGAGTCTAGTCTGCACAGAGAACAAGGAAGGCTTTCTCATCCTCATTATTTTCCAAACCACTAGTTACCTGGCACAACTATCTGTAAATCTAAGTTGTTCATTACAACAGCTAGAAATTGTGATTGAAAACTATTGCCATATAAAACAAAACCTAGAGTCTGACATAACAGTCATGGTTTTACATAAAACGTGAAAAACATTAGTAATTGTTTATAGCCTAGAATATAGTCTTTAGGTCGCACGTATTTATGTACCCAAATGTAGACGTTACTAACACTTTAATTCAAATGCAATCTGTTACGTCTTTGCCACCTTGCTAATCCCCCCAGATACAGAGACTGTTAAATTATAAAACTGTTATCAAAAGCAGTAAAATGGGGGAAATAGTTTGGTGAGGCACGCAAAGAAAGGTGTAAGAATCTACTCAAACTTCTGTACATGTCATCTGAAAAAAAAAAAAAGCTCAGTTACAGGCTAAAAATCTCCTTGGGCTGTATTCCCTATTTTTAAAATAAGTGAATTCATTTGAATGTGCTACTTTCAGACTATTAAAAGACTAAATAAGCTATACCTAACTTTTCATGCTGCTATTCTGTTTAATAGTTATATTGACAAAATCTTTCCTTTTATATGGTAGGAAAAGGCATGAAATGCCTTGCTCTACATAACATAGCACCCTGGTAGTGTGTGCTTGCAAAGTGAAAACTGTCCTTGTAAAAGGAAAACTGGACACGTGCAAACAGACTCAAAATGAGTAATTCACATCTCCTCTCTGAAGAGTGTAATATCATAAATCAGGAGGCTGTCTGGGTCTATGTCACAAAACAGATGTCCAGACTGAGACTGAAGAGGTTGATCTGCACCCTCTAGTGACCCAAACTAGTTGAAACATTGGCAGCTACAAATTACTAAATGACCTGGAACTCTTATTCCCTAGTCAAGATCTTTATTGCTCTGTTACTGGTTTAGGGAAAATAATCAAAAATCTCAATAAAATTGCGAAAACTGGAATGTATCAGGATATAAAGAAGCCTCCATAGACCACAGGTGTTGACTTCTGCCAGCCCAGCCACGAGCAGCTGTATAAAGTGAAAAGCAAGCCCATAATGTCCATGCTGTTTGCTCTGTTCTCCTTGCCCCCCATTCTCGAACTTCACGCTCCTGGAGCACAGACTGGGGAGGTCTGTGCCCCCCATGCAGTCCCTGCGCTCCTTTTCCCCTCCACGGGAGGGCTGTGCCACTCCTAGCTTCCTGCAGCCATGCAGCAGGGTTGTACAGATTAGCCTGGGAGAGCCTTGAGAGCATGTTCCAAAAATAAAGGCGGTTACAGTAATATGCTGTGGCAAGCATGCATGTGTACGATACGCATTTACTGCAAGCCTAGCGATTTAATAGGATTAAATTCTGATCAGCAGAGAGAAGATTGATCATAGTAATGAGAATATGGGTAGAGTACATCTGGCTCAATGGCAAACTGACTTGAGGAAGAAAGTGATACAATTCAGTGTACATTGTGAAGAAATCATATTGGACCTCAGGCTTATTCACTATATTGAGTGAGCAATACTGTAAGAAAATTGGATAGGCTAGCATCCCCTTTTTAGGTAAGCATCTAATGCTTTGCTGTGACACTTTATTCCTTTTTCAGTACTAGGCTTGAATTGAAGTGTACAAAATAAAATGGTCATAAAAGCAGATTTACAAACAGAGAAGAATTCCCAGCCCAGTAGCAAATGTAGTAGCGTGTAATGCAGCATTTGGTAAAGATTATCACGAAGCAATTTTCATGGCTGGATTCAAAACGTATGCTGTCAGTAGTCCTGCTTCCAGTAGCAGTGAACCTGACAGGGAAATCATCTCAGAAAGAATGGACTCCCAGTGTTGTCAAACTGCAAGGCAACTCTCCAAGTGGCACAGCTTGCAGCATACAGATGACGTAAAGAAAACTACAGAAGGTTGGACTCTGGTAAAGTGTAGCATAGGTGCCTGCTACTTTTAGAGGTAAAGCAAGTGGAGAAAGAAAGTTCAAGCAGAGGGCCCCAGGAAATTATCAGTGAGAACAATAAAAAATTTGGAAAAGCACTAATGTGCTGAGCTAAAAAAAAAAGAGAAACTTTGAACATTAGAAAAAAAAAATAGGAACTAGAAAATGCAGTGAAATATGATGACAGTAAACGTGCTTTCCTGCCCTCCTGGAAGCCTTAGACTTGATAAGGAGAGATTGGCAGAACGCAGGCAGTGCAACCAGTATATCTAAGTGTAACTAAAAGACACTTTTAATGAAAAACAGTAATTGGAAAATGTCCTATTCAAAACTACTTTTGCCAGAGAAGGGGTTTTCTTTGTTTGTTTTTGTTTGGGTTTTTTTCCTGTGCTATTTTGTGTTTCTAGAACTTTTTTTTTTTTTTCCCCTGGCTTACGGTGATGGTGGGTTATGTTTCGTTATGGCCATTCTGGTATCTTTGCATTGCTACATTTCAATTTTGATTTGCTGCTTTGACAATGTAATAGGGCTTTTTTACACCTGGAAGTTTATCATACAAAGAATGTGCAATTTTTAAAATTAGGGGAAAAATCTCATCAAGAAATCCATAGATGACTTCAGGGAGCATGAAATGTCATTTATCTAACAAAAGGAATATTAAGATGTATTTTAGAAGTTGCAAACATCTTTTTATGCTGTTGTATTTTATTTTTACCATGTTTAATAATAAGTCTCTATACAAGGTCAATCTTTTTTTAGTTCAAGTCTTGAAGCAGAAGCAGTAAATAACAACTTCCCTAATGTTCATTATCTGATTAGAGAAATTGAGGCATGTAACAGTACAGAGGTTAAAAGATAGGGAGGATTAAAGGATGACTGTGGCTAATTAAGGAACCAGCCCTGCAAGCAATTACATACATGGTTAACTTTAAGCACTTCAGCATTAATGGGACTATTCGCATGCTTAAGTTAAGCACATGTGTTTGTGAACCGGAGCCCAAAGACCACATCCTGTGCTATGTTGAGAACATGCTATACATTGAAGGCAGCATGATTGCCTGATTCCAGTGGGAGCACTTTCTAGTACCAGGCTTCAGGACAGGGTAGAACAAGCTAATTAGGGAGAGGTTGTTGACAGGGGTTTCACCATAAAGCATTCTAGATAAATAATGGACAGCATTTCTTTTCAGAAACACTCAGAAAGAAGACTTTGTTGATGAGCATCTATTTTTAATAAGCTTCACAAGACCCATACTGAAATTTAGAAGGCTTTTTATGCTATCAGACAGCGATATAGGATAAAAAAGACGAGCTGAAAGGGATCCATTCCACTGGGGTACACTGGTACAGGGTATGGTGCCTGCAAGAAGTGGGTTACAAGCTGCAGTTTTACTTCCCAAGCTGCATTTTATGCAGCAGTGTAAAGTGAGTTACCTCATTCACACATTTGGACTTATGCCAAGGTCATGGTACAGCCCTACACAGCCAAAACCTTGTCCCCAAAGGACATATAGCAAGTCATTCTATGTATACATTTGATCCAGACATCATTCCTTAAGTTAGAGAATTCATACATTGCTGTTAAAATCTTAGAAGCGTTAACAACTTAACTGCTTTTCAAATAGAAGTGCACTGAACCTACTTCCTTTATATGTAAAAAACTATGACACTCTCTATATAGAGGGATACCTCTTCCCTGGTAAAGGTAAATTCAATGTGATTTCAGATTAAAGTTAGTACTCCGTGTCTCTCCCATGTGATGATCCATTTTGACTCAGAAGCACAGAATCATCAATACAGTAGAATTTCTTTAGTTTGCAAGTTTAATTTTTAGAAGTACCACTACCCGTAACTTAAACGAGAAAAGGGATCAAATGTAATTTTGTCACATCTTCTGCCAGCCATGGCTGCCCACGCTAGCTTGGAAAACATTTCTCACACTGTGTTTGGTTTGCCACTTCCGAAGAAGAAGGAATGGAATGGCTGTGGATATCTTTTCTCATTGGTTTTTTTGTGGTTTTTTTTTCTTTTCCTGGTGTGCCAAAAGGAAAGGGCTTGTTTGGCATCATGTTCTATGTCGTTTATGGTCTTTCTGTATCACTTCCAGAGAAAGAAATAGTTGTTGACACTGATTTAGAAATAAGGATTAAACTGTCAGCATCCTAACTGCCAGCCAGTTGAGCAGACAGCAAAATGATGAAAAGTGAGAACACAGCCATATCTTAGGTAGAGTATATCTCAGTGTCCTATAGTTTCCTCAGCTGGAATCCATTAAAATGACTGATTTTTTTTTTTTTTTTTTTTTTTTTTCCCAATTCAAAGGAGATGAACTTTTTTAAACCAGGCATTGTAAAAACTCCAGTACTAGTGTTTGCCTCACCGGTGAGACTACATTAGTAATAGCAATTGTGAATATTCAAAAAGGGGGGAGGGGGAGGAGGCATGGAGGAGAGGAGGGATTGACTTGATTGATTGAGCTATTTCAGAAAATGTCTTTTGACACTGAATCTCTTGGTTACTGTTGACCTGACTGAGGTGGTCTCTGGAGAGACAATTGGAGTTACAAGGATGGTCCCTTCTCTTGTACTGGTTGTTGTTCCACTTTGGGGTGCACATTCTGGAGTAGATCAACTGGGAGAGTTTAGATGCCAGCAGCAATATGTGGCTGCTTGGCATTAAATTCCTACACACTACAAAGGTCTATCATTTTGCAGAGATGCCAGTCTCCTCATGTTCAGTAAGCTTCCCATACCTGCCATGCGTAAATAGCCTCAGCCAAAGAACCCCTTCTCCCAGCAGAAGGTGAGAGTCTCCTGCCTTCTCCTCAGCTCCCATATTAGCAAGGTAATGCTGGAAACTATTTCTTTTCTGACATTCTTTAGAGAGTGTCCATTCGAGTCCCAGATTCTCTCCACTGTGTTCTTCTGCCCTACTCACTCCCATGAACATTTTGGGAGGGGAGTTTTTCTTAAAAAGTAGTTTTCATATATAATATTTTTAGCAGTATCTTTTGTGCCATGATAAGCCTTATGTTGCTACTGTGGATGCCCATGTCAGTATGAGAAGGGCCAGACTACATCATTCCTTTTCTTCAGTCATCTTGTCACAGTTCTTTCTTCTCCTCCTAACATCATACCAGTGTACCCCTTTTCCACAATTTTGAGTAAAATTTGAAAGACTACTGCCACTACTCTAGTGCTCCTGAAAACAGGAAAGGATAGTTTTCATAGACTATCCAGAAGATTGAAAGCTTACCTATCATTCCATGTATCTGTACATCCTTCCTACACCATTTAGCCTAAACTAGTCTCTGAAAGCCTCTGCCTGGCATGCAGGCTGTTCTATGGGGTCAGGAGTAGTATCTCAAAGATGGTTCTTGTGCACCTGAGAGGCCATTGCTAGTTCCTCTATCTTTGTTGTTCACTTATTTAGACACTTGAGAGTGGATGCATCCCAGAAGCTGTGAGCATCTGCAGAGAGGTGTGCCAGGCTCGCCTGGACCAGCCTCTACCAGAGTGAGCTGTCAGGAGTAGCTTTGGGCTGGGGACCATAGAGGAGAATTTGGTCTTTGCTCTGCCCTGAAGCCACCCCTCAGAATTTCCAATGACAGTACCTTCTAAAGGCCCTAATTCTTCTGAAACCTTGTGTAATTCACATCAAAGTTCATATCCAGCTGTGCTCACTATTGCTTTTTTCCTTCTTCAGATCCAAATCTGTCCCTAACTGCATTTTCAACTTTTCAAGTTCCTGGGTCTTTTGAAGTGTCACTAAGCCTGCATTCCCCACAGCCTATTCCCCAACCTGCTTTGCACTGTTATCGAGGACTGAGAGATCCTTTGTCCTAACGCCTCTAAGGAATATTTCAGTTCTTTATCCATTTCTGAGACAGCTCTGTCCCGCAGCCTACGCACTTCTTAATTTACTCTTAACATTCAATGCATTTTTCTATGGGCACTTAAAATTCACTCTTAACTTATCCTCATTTCAATCAACATTCACACAGGGACACTTGCATGTGTCTTGAAATGTCATTTTATTAAAACCTTTTGCTCTTTTACCATTTCAATTGCCATTTTGTATAATATCATTTGCATTTGCACGGTACCTTCAGTCATAAAAGACAAAGTTTTTATTCACTCTTAACAGATGAGTAAAATGGAATAAAAGAGATTAGAAATGTATTTTTGCAGCTCAGTACAACTAGATGGTCTCCAATTCGTGAGCTTAATTGCACTGGAGGAAACTGCTGTAAGCATGATGGACTGACATGTAAATCAAAGTGATATAAATCACAGATCTGAATCATGGAACCTTGATTTGAATAACTGCTTTTGATCTTGGTTTCCATTTACACTTTTCATTGTTATTCTAACAATGTTTGCTCTTATTGATGTGGTTAATAATTCAAAATTGCAACTGCACATAGCCTTTACTCCAGCTGGATATTTCTTAATACATACTGTTTATGTTTATTTAAACAGAAAATTTAACATATACTTATTCAAATTCTATAGTAGAAACCTTAACTGGTGTTTGAAAATAGAAAATATTACATCTTCAATTTTAGCTAGATGAGATTTTTTGGTTTTAATTGTATCAAGCTGAAAGTACAATTACACTGCAAAACGCGTACAAATTGAGATTTAAAAATATGCTATTGGTGAACCTTTTTTTTCCTTGTCTATCCAATGGCATAATTTATTAAAACATATATTAGCATTATATTAACTTAGTGAATTAGGTACTTTTTTCTTTTGACTGTAAGCCAGATATTAGGACTCCAAATCTGCAGTAGAGGCGTACTGAGATTTTCAAAACTGCACTGGCAATCAGGTGCCTGCTTCCAAAGAAATCAATGGATACAAGGTGACCTGTAGGTAGTCTTGAAAATCCCCAGAGGCATCTGCTTGCAAATGTTCTCAAAAACCTGTGCTGCACACCTTCAGATTTCTGAAATCAGTTGAGTTTGCTGTCCCTCACTGTGTCTATTAAGGAATTTTGAAAAACAAAAATAAGACTGTTCTTTTCAACTCAAAATTGATCTCACTACTCTGAATGACATATTTGGAAAAGAAGTAAATATTGTCTCTATTCCTGCTGAACTGCACCACAAAGTCTTTTGGACAAAAGCTTTTCTGCAGTCCTGAAAATACACCTACAAAAGTAAACAAAATGCATCATCTGCTCTGGTGTAAAAATAGATATAGAAAATATATTTAATCAGTAGCATTTTTTATACATTAATAAAATAGTTGAGATACCATTAAAAAAAAGTTTCAGTGATTCTGCATATAATTTAAAAAGCAACATTCTTTAACTCATTCTTGAGTAGGGTTCTCATTAATTAAGTGTAATTAAGTGTCTTAGCACATGCTTGCTCCACACATAATTATGAGCAAGTTTTCCAGAGTCCTAGATCTTTCCCTAACTAATGCAACAGGGAAAAAAACCAAAACAACAAAAAACACACAAACAAAAGCACACACACAAAAAACCCCACACCAAAACCACCCACACACACAAAAAAAACACACACAAAGAAACCCAGCCAACCAACAACAAAAAAAAACCAAACCAAACAAACAACAGAAAAAACAAGTACGTTTTCTGTAGGATCTGCATGCAGGATGAGGGTAGCAAGAGAAGAGCCAGAAATGAGAAGGCGGTGCCCCGGGGAGAAGGGATGGGGTCGGCCTGACTATGAGAGGAGTATCCAGAAGTCAGACCACTGATGTCAGGGCAGGAGGTCTTAGCGGTGCAGAATTACATGTCCCTCTGATGGACTGTGCCCTCAGCCGGCCATGCCAGTTGCTGCCTTGTCTTGTTCCTGCTCTCTAGGGTTCGGGCTATAGTTGTGCACGGCCTGACTCAGAAATACCCTACTTGGGAAAGCCAACCAGCAGTTCTGCCCACGGTTCACGAACAACTCAACTCTGCCGCAATTAACGCTTTCCCTGGGAGGAAGAAGCTGCACCGCAGCCTCTTTTGCCCCTCAACTCTCCACCCACTTGGCGGGGCAAGTGCGCCCCCGGAAGCCCGTTAGCCCATGCCAGGGCCCCCCCCCCACCCCCACCCTGCACCGGGCCGGGATCAGGTGCAGGGCGTGGATGGCCCGGCCCGCCTTGCGGGAGGGGGGTGGCAAGAGACGAGCAGAGTGGCCTGACACCCACGATGAGGCTCTGCCCCCGGTGCATTGCTGTTGGGCCTTCCCGCGCTGCTTGCTGCCATCTTGTGGGGAGGAGCCCGCGCCGCCCTAAGGGAGGAAAGGGCAGCTGTGGGGGGCCCTGTCGCCCTGTCCAGTCCCTCTCCCCGTCCCCGCAGCGCCCCTGAGGCATTACCGCTGGGGCGGCCTGTTCCCTCCCGCCCCTGCTCTCATAGAGAGCCGGCAACTTCCCCAGGACAGACAGCTGGGCCAGGTGCCCGGCATGGCGTTAATCTGAGCGGACGCGCTGAGCCCCACTGCTCTCCTGGCGAGGCGACGCGGAGAGAAGACGATGGTGCAAATGCCCTCTCATGGGCGCAGCCCTTTGTACGTTAAGCATTGCAGGCCCACGTGTCAAGGCCGCAGAGTATTTCTTTGCCCAAGGCACCTTCTTTGCCCAAATCCTGTGAGCCTGTGGCCTTCAGGCCAAGGGCTACTGGACACAGCAAAGCCAGGTTCAGCCACCCGCAGAAGTCCTTCAGAGCGGAGGCTTTGCCATAAACAGCCATGTGCCAAAAGCTGCACTTAACCTTTCATCACATAGAGACCAGAAAACACTTACTAACAAAGAGTATTTTTTACAATATCAAAATTGTCATGCCATGTACAAAGAAAAGTAGACATTTCAGTTTGACATGCTAAGAATTGTTCTTTCTAGCTCATAATTTTAAATCATTTCCATTTTATTCTAAAGAATGGTGTTTCAAGAGCTTTTAAGAAATGTTTCATTTTTGAATCAAGGGAAATGTTTCATTATGTTAATAATTCTTAAATATTTTATTTTTTTTTACTTTCCGCTTTCATTTACTTGGTGCACTTTTTTGTTTTATTTCAGGTTAATCCAATACAATTTTCATTTTGACAGATCTTCAGGTAAATCAACAGTATGTTATTTATACAGCACTGTCTGTTAAATCAGTAACTCACTGCTCACCACTTTAAGGACGAAATGAGGCCCTAATCCTGTAAAGACCTACCTATTTTTATATGTAGAACTGCTTACTGAGCATAAAGTTAATCACATTAAGCTTGTAAAGCACTAGAGATCCTAGAATGGAAAACATTAGAGATGTGCAAAGTAGTATTGTGACTTTCAAAGACTTCTCTCTTTCTCTGCCTTTTCCTGCTGAAGGATGGGGGCAGGGGGAGGGGGGGTTGTGGTGTGTGCTCCTTCAAACAGAAGTAAAAAAAAAAAATTCATTAGAATCTCAGTTTTGTGTATTTTCTTTCAGCTTATGCAGAGATCATATTCTGATATTACTCGTATTTCAGTACAAAACAACATCTGTCTGCTCAATTCAATTCAACTTCAAATATTTTATTCCAATTCTTTGTTTTAAAATTTCATATAAACAGAATGGGGAGGAGCTGTGCAGACATTGAAAATTATTGCTCACCATAATTCAGAAGGTGCTCCAAGTAATAGTGTTTTTTTACAGCTGGATAATGCCCTGTCTGCTCTCCTTTCTCTCCTCTCTGTTCTCTTCAGAATACAGATCTCAGAGTTACTGACCAAACCAAAAGATATCGTGCTCTTTGTTAAGCCTCTTCTTTATACCCTCTCCCACCTGAAGTGCCTAAGATCATGCCTCTGCTCTAGACTTCACTCAATATTGTAGCTTGGGTGATGCTTTTCACTCTCCTCTTTTTGTATGTGGAAAAAAAGTATAAACTAGCTTGAGAATGTTTTAGACAAGTGAGACAGAAGGTGAGGGATATGCTTAATCTCACTTTTGCCCCAACCAGAGGTTGAAACAGGCTTGTCTCAAAATAAACTCTTAAGGAGCATGAGAGATGTTAATTTTGGCATCCACAGTTCCACCTGGGCCATACACCTCCTAATTTCTTTCTTCTTTTCCTCTACTTTTAATCTTCTTGGCTGTAATTTGCCTGCACTCTCGCCATTCAAACGGTCAGATTCTGATACCTGATAGATACACATTGGTAAAAAAACCAGAACAGTCATTAACAAACGGTATTGTTCCCATGCTGGGCAAGATAGAAATAGAAGTTAAAAGAAAAATCTTTCCTAGGATGCGTAAGTCTGAGAAGCCATTGAAAGCTGTAAGGCAGGCAGCTGTAAATCCATGCCTTCACACTGCAAAAACGGCTAGATGTTGGCATGGATGGTGCCAGGCAGGTTCTGCAGTGCCAGAGTGTCCCTTGTAATATTGCAGCTCGTACTGCAGGGAAGCTGCAACACACCTCAGGTCAAAACTGTTCGATTTATTCTTAGGATAAGAGTCAGGTTTAAAACTATGTTGGAGTTGTCGGTCGTTGTTTATCATGTAGGGCGGTCAAAGGTTAACCTGGGCTCTGGCAATATAGGTCCTCAGTTCGCATTGCTGTGAAGGCTTGTCTTTACTGCCTCAGCAGCTGCCAGACTAGCCTGGCTGGCAGAGGCCCTGGTACAGATTCAAGACATGCTGATGGAAGGAATTTTTTGGCTGGTATAGCAGCACCACATTCCTGACTGACATAAGCAAAGACAGCATTTTTCTGCTGACGTAGCTGAGCACACAGAAAAGGTCTGCAAGCGTAGCTAAAAGAACTGGAAGTGTGGATTTATTTTTAAGTTTAAAATATAATTACCTATCACAATTGTTCCAGAAATCTTGAAAATCTGAAGCCAAAAGACTCTGGAATTATGAAACAAATTTTAAAAATAAAATATAATAATTTCTAAAATCTCATTATTTTAGTAATGGGAAAGCACAAGTCATGATTTATGTTTTCTTGCAATGGGAAACGTTGCTGTTTGATTCGTGTGAGCCCATCCCTTGTGGCCCGAAACCATTGCAGTCAGCGTAGTTATATGCGGACACAAGTTTCTGTTCTTTTGGCAGAAGCAGGTTGTAAACAGCTTGTAATGATTGCTTACAGATTCAAATTTGGTTGCTTGCTTAGTTGGCTTTTTTCTCCTTCCTGGTACTTTTCAGAAAATAAAAGATTATTGGTACCTAATTTCTTACGTAGCCTTAGTATTGTTTTATCAAGCAACAAGGATTTTTTTTAATTAAAAATTGATGGTATAGAAAACAGGTAGCATGTCACTGGCGGAAAAACACAGAAAAGAAATATCTTTGTATAAATCCACAAAACACATTAATAGTGACAATCTTAAAAGTTACCTCAAGCCAGATGATTAAGGGAATTTTAGCAAGTAAATACAGAAGCAAAGAAGAAATTTAGACATTCAAGTCAGGCATTCATATAAGTAAATATATTCTTTAATTTATTAATGAAGATCAGAATCCTGTTTAATTGTTTATTAAACAGACCTTCAGTATCTTTTCTGTCTGTAGCTGAATGTATTTTAAAGAGTTAGAAAGTCAATGCATGAAAGATTAAAATAGCATTATGTCTGTCACAGCAGGGTGACCAAGTCTGCTCCCATTAAAGCTGTCATTGCCATGTTACATACAATACCTACATCCAGAGATGGAGATAACTGTAGACATGAAATATTTTAACATTATCAACCATTGTAAAAAAAAGTAGTAATTAATAATTTTGCAGATCAATGTTCAGCCGCAAACATCAGTCTTTTAGTTTAGTACACATTTCAAACTTGCTATTCATGGATTTGAAAGAATTTGTATCTGTCAGGGTTGCCCCTGATGTGAACACAAGGCGTCTTCAAACAAGTTACTGTTACCATGTTGTGTGCCCACTTCACTCTAACCTAAATGTTTTTTACGCACATTGGACACCGCACTATGTTGCTTAGAATATGCAATAAGCATTTCATTTTAAATGAGGAAAGGTTGAAATGGAACTTTTTAAAATAAGACGATAAAAAATATAAATGATTACAGCACTGAAGTAATTATACATAATTAGCACTGGAAACAGACCAAACTCTCCAATACAGCTGCTGAATTAAGAAAGTTATGAATACTGTATTCATAACTTTTCTCTTACATCTTTTACAAAGAAATGTTGCACATGGAGGACTCTTTTACCAGGAAAGCATTGTCTTGACAGTGATTCCTTTATGGTACTTTACTGTGTTTTATATAAAGATATCTGTAAGTGAAGTGTCAGGTGAATGCATAGTTATCTAACAGTGTGTACCTGTCTATTCCAATTTGTGAGCATGTGTATTTATATATCGTATATGGTGTATTGTAATACCTAGCTAGCTATTCAAATTACACTTCACTGGAGTGGGGCACAGTAAATTTTGGCATTTAACAACATTATCCATAAGCTCCCAGCAAACAAAAGAAAAATAATTTAAAAAATGCTGCTAGTATGTCTGTTGTACCAGAAGTGACCAAAACCATTAATATTGAAGTTAAATGATGTGCTCTCGCCATAGGCATACTAGCAGAAATATCTAGCCAACAGCTTCTGAAACTTTTGAGTAAAAGAACCACTGGGTTTCAAATTTATCATAGACCACTGTGCCTCCACATCATCAATCTTTGTGAACACATAATGTGTTTAAGTAATTCACACATAAATTTATGACCACGTTTAAGTGTGTTTTTGTACTTAGAGCACCATCTACTGGGAAGTTGGAATTAATGAACATAGCTTTTCTGTTCCTTAGGATCAAAGTACACTTCTGTAAAAAGGAAAGTACTGTAGTGGAGATAGCCATTAAGTGACAAACAAAGCTTTTGTCATAATTAAATTTTACACTTATCAAATGTAAAAGGAAAACAGAGTACTGGAGTGAAATCAAAATGTAGACTTTAAAAAAATTACCCACAAACAGGTACCATTAAATAATTCAAACTTGCATATCTTATAACAAATCTTTACACACACAGCTTTAAAGTAGTTTTAGTATTATCAATGCATTCATACACTGGCAATTATGTTATTCCCCAAATTAAGACCAAAGTTTTATTCTTGGATGATTTTTTTTACTATATATAGTGAAATAATAACCCAAGGTTGTGATGTAAAAAATTTCTTTGAAGACTTAGAGCTAGAGCGTAGTTTTGTGCAAAGAAACCTTCAGAAAAGGAATTCAATGTAACTTAGGAAATGGCAAAATTCAAAAATCATAAAATAAAAACTTTGCAATATACCTGTAATTCACAAAGAATAATTACAAGAAACTTACCTGCTAGTTAGTTTACTGTCTACATCCCCTTTTTTGTTTTGGTTTTTTTTGGTTGTTTGGGGGTTTTTTTTGTTTGTTTGTTGGGTTTGGGTTTGTTTCTTTTTGTTGTTGTTTGGGTTTTCTTGTGGTTTGCTTTGGGTTTTTGTTTGTTTGGTTTTTTTTTCATTTCTGCTTCCTATTCTGCCATTCTTGTTCCAAGAAAAAGTGGGGCCAAACAGTGGAGCCCACAGTTTGTGGGTTTAGGACAGCAGAAGTAGCAGGAGATTGATTGTACTGAGTGTTGGTTAAGTTATATTTCATTTATGTATGGTATTTATTGTGACGATGGCAGTAACAAAAAGTTAAGATGAAGGGGGGGGAAGAAGTTGCTTTGCAAGACCTCTGAAAAATACTGCGCGATATCACGACAAAATGAAGGAGTTACTGTGTTGCCCACATACCTTTTATTGCTGTTTCCTCCAAGATGACTCCTGGGCACTATTCTTTCTCTGACATGGGGACTCATGCAGGTCAGCTCCTCTAATATCAGCTTTTGTTCCTCAGTAATGGTTATCTACTAATTCTTGCTGCCTTTCAATAGTTGTGGTTGTTATTTGTTTTATTAATTTGTGACTTTAGAACCTTAAAATTACATAGCTTCCTGAAAGGAGTAATGTTCAGTTTAAACAGTTACAATACAGCAGAATTAACATAATGTGAGCTGCCTGTTTATGTTTGTGCTGCTGTTTTCAACTGTGATACTGCCTCAGATGTCTCGAAGATAGATCGTGGTATCATTGATTTTTTAAAGGATACAGTACTCAATTGCTAAGTCTAAATAAAATTCAGTATGGGGTGCTGCTTCATTTTTTCCTTCTGAAAAGCAAACTGGAAGTTCCTTTTGTGAGTAGATCTAGATGAACTGGATTAAGTAAAGAAAGACATCTGAAACATTTGAAAAAAATTTAAACATGTTAAATGTTGGAAAATTTGTAATTGCCCAAGTCATTTGGGGTTGGCTTCTTGTTGTTTTCTTCTCTTTATAGTCTGACTCATTTTGGTTTTGTTTTGGTGGTGTTTTGCGGGTTTAGAAACCTCTTACACTGGTACTTTGAAACATAATGATCCAAGTTTTATAGAAAGGTCATATCTCTGAGGGAATTTTGACCAGACAGAAATGGGGGCAGGGAAGGGGAGAGTGCGAGGGATTCAGATACCTAACCTGGAAACATGTCCTTGCAATCTTACATATTGTTTGCAGATCCAAGTTCTATGCAGACTTCTTTGTGCTTATCTTTACCAAAGATATTAAGACCGTTCATCACTGTTTCCTTTACGGGAATGGGAGAAGATTCAGTTATATTTGAGGCTGGACTGAAAAATCCAGCCCTGGGGACACTGAGTCGGCTCATGCTGCCTGTACAGCTTGGGACACAGAAATCAGTGGGTCCTCTGGAAGACCACCTAAAGAGAAAGCTATCTTATTGTAACTAAGAATAAAAGATACGGGAAGACATCAGCAAGGGAAGAGTTAGCAAGAGATACAGAAACACAAAGGGAAAGTTTGATAAATAGAAAATGTCATGAAAATTAATAGAGAGACAGTAGGAGAGAAAAAGGAGAATCTGTACAATGGGAAAAAGAGGGACTGAGAGAAGTTCAAAGAAAATACTAGCTTAACCTCAGTAACCCACTCACACTGGAAGGGCAAAGAATCTCATTTAACATTTCTTAGGTTTCAGAATACATTGTACTTTGAAAGAATACTTGATAAATTATTTAGACAGTTTCAACTGAGATTGGAAAAATCCCAGCCTGTCAGAAGCTAGGTTAAAAAAGGTTGGTGCTGTATAAATAATTTACTTCTTTGGGGAGGAAAAAAACATACAAATGCTAGTGTCTAACGTAGAGAAGCACTAAACCTGCTGAAGCTCACCAGCCATACAGTGAATTTAAGCCAGCACTACAAACTGAGTGCTTTCATTTAAAAGCAGAGGTTATGCCACAGCTCAGTTATCAAAAGAAGGTCAACATTAAAGATGGTACAATTCATTGCTTTTATACATTCACTCTTTTAACACCATGAGCATATTTCCGTATTAAAAAAAACAACTGGTAAAAGCCTCTTTTTTCAATGATTTCTCATAGTAACTAATTTAAGTAAAGCAAGCTTATCATAACAGTATTCAGTTTTTTCTTAGTTCATGACTTTTATTTCTATAAAGCAGACACCCTCCAGCTTCAACACACCAATCCACTCTTCTTAGCAGATAGTTCCTGTTCCAGTCAGAATTGCTTTATGTTTCAAGGAAACTAAAACAAGGGGCTGGTTTATTTGTTTTTACATGGAATAATCATTACTCATTGTGTTTATTATAGCATCTTTTAAAACTAATCACCATAGTAACAGAGGAAATGAATTTATATATATTCTATTATGGCTTTTATTTCAGTTAGTACCAGTGCAGAATTTGGCAACAGCAGTACCCTTGTAATCCAACATACCAGCACCATGTAATATTCTGAGTGATGTCACTTGAGTAATATCCAATATATAGAGAGCACAGAAGCTGTCCCCACTGGCAGCATAGCTTTGTTGGCTGTCATGAGACAAGGCTCCTCCCCAAAGATGTTGTTCCATGAGGGGCTTATGTACCCCATTCCTCCCTGAAGTCTACAGAAAAAGGTGACTTGGTAGGTAATGAAGGTTAAGGACCTAAATGCAGGACTTATTTCTTACTTCTGGCCACTACAGGAGCAGTTGGATAAATAACTAATCAGCCTATCACTTAATTCTCTGTATGGTTAATACACTTGGTGGCAAGGATGATGAACAGTATTTCTAGGCGTTTGACTGACATGTATCAGGACCATCTCAGATTTATTTTCTCTTGCTAGCCATATCCTATAGATCTGGTAGGTGACCCGCAGAAAGGAGTTTAGATAGATCACAATACCTGTGATCTATCTAAACTATGTGTGTACCCATATATACAATGGGAATTCATACTCATACATAAATTGTATGCCTCCTGCGCAGCCCAGTTAGCTCACTAGTCACAGCTAGGATATTTGCATCGCAAAGTTGCTGTGCAAAGTCTGCCTTGATACTTGTCAGTAGAATTATTGTGTGTTCCCTCTGAGAAGAAGATGTATTCAGACTTGATTTTCATATATATTATCGCCACTGTGAGAGAGCCTGCCAGGGCAGCACGCCCTGTAATGTGGCTGACCTGTGGGGGAGGCTGGGGAAAAGAGTCGTGACTTTATTAATTCCTGAGAAACTTAAAAGCATATGGCCCACCGCATGACGACATCTGCTTCAGGCGTGGCTGTGACACAGCCTTTTGCACCCCATAACTAGAAACATAACACTTTCTATCTATCTTCAGTGCCCTCAGTATGGTTTCATTACTAATCCATGTAATTTCATTCTGTAATACTGATGTGAAGAAAATTCCTTTGTTTTGACCTACTAGCCCCAACCACCTTTCACTTCTCAGAGGCTCTAGAGATGATTTTCCTTTTTATGTCTGGAGCTTTAGCCAAGTAGTGTGGCAAATCCCTGCACTCCTCAGTCTTAGTCCCAGGACCCCTTTGGATGTTTCAGGGACTTTAGGCTGGAGCAAAGGCAATCATCTGATATCCTGATGCTTGTCAGCCCTGAGGCCTGTATTCAGCAAAGAGACCTAACTAGTGGGCAGAACTAGCTCCAGGTTCTCTAGAAGAGCTATGGGTGAAGAAAATGACCACCCTCAGTTTTAGTAGCAGCATATTGTTATGGTAGGTGTGACAACAGCTTGTAAAGTCATGTGGAGTTTGCAGGAGGGACTTAAATGGGGAACAGGGAAGTTTCCCTATCAGAGAAATTTTTCAAAATATGGTGGCAAATACAGTGAAGAAAATATTGTGCACAATGGAATTCCCTCCTTTTCAGAGAATAAGCTAAATCGGTTCAAATATACTGCAGGATTGTTAACAGTTTTTATGCTTGAACTTAACAACAACAACCAAAACAAAACAAAACCAAAACCCACCAAAAATAAACAAACAAACAAAACCCCCCCCCAAAGAAAACAAAACCCAAAAAACCCCAAACAAACAAAACAAACAAACAAACAAAAAACCACAAACCACCACCAGCAAACATCAAACTTCAGGAAAATCAAGTAATTCCCTCATATTTGTTTATAATTCATTTCCCTTCTAAATGAGGCTTTATCCTCTGCTGGACATAGATTTTATGCATCTACTTCATATTTTTTCCCAGATTTGCCAATTGTAGTATAAATGGAGAAAATTAAACAGCACTAAACAATTGTAGTAGAAAATGAACAAAAATAAGTGGAGGATTAGTTTGCTTGTTAAATTTGATGTCATTCTTTGCTTTCAGAATTACCTGCTTAATAATATTTCTGCTCTTTATATTTACTTACATCAGCTACTGGAGGGGAAAAATCACTAGTGGATAAATATAACCAAGGATAAAAAAAATCTATTTCAGTACTAATTTACTTTATAGTCACTATAAGGGAAAATACTGATATAGCAAAAGTAAACTACAAAACTCTTAATTGTCTCTGCCTTTTAGTAAAGCTAATGCAAGCTAGAGAGGAGGCTCCCAGCAAAAGGTGTTTCAAGAACTTCTGCAGATCCTTTTCCCCCAGGGTATCGCATTGTGCTGCTGGGGTACCTCTGCAAGAACAGCTGAGAGCCACTAATATGAGATATGTGCAACTTCGGGTTAAATGTGTTGTGTAAAAAGCAATGTAATGACACATATGGGGCGGAAGTGCAATTTTAAAACTGGTACGATATATTACTTCATGTCCTTAATTGCTTGTGGGTTGGTGGTGGGAGGTACGACAGAGGAAGGAGATGGAAAGGGACTTTGTGGTGTGTGTTTGCAGCCTGTTTCTACAAGGTGGCTCTCACAGGGTGTGTCAGGAAGCATTGGTTTATCTGAACTGATGTAGCCCATCACTAACCTGGCACAGCACTGCCTTCCAGGTATCCCACTGGGGTCTGCTTCAGTGCCAGTGCCCACAGATGCCAGAGACTGAAATAGAAAAATGGGCACCATAGCTACCACTGTGGTTATGAGAGGCATAATCACAGGGGCTGGACTGGGGAGGAGTATTTAAGCTGCATTTTGTTTCTGGTTTTGCATGGCTGCATAACAATTATTGACTTCTATTGAATCTTTCCCAGTTTGCTCGCTGGCTGTGTAGCTCATGGGTTGCAGCACCCAGGCACACCCTGGCATTGCTGCTCGCCTGTTCTGCACAAGTAGTGCCAAGGAGCACTGTGCAGCCGGGGCTGACACAGAGATGCCTGGGCAATGCTCCGCCATTCCCCACAGTGCCATTTGCATCTCAGTGCCAAAACTGGCCGATAGCTGGGCTCTATCTCACACCAGAGTAATAATTGATTTCAGGCCTGAGTAAGTCCATTGAGCTTAGCTGAATTTCTCCAGATTTACACTGATGTAACTGCAATCAGTTTGTGACCTCAGTATAAGATGTAACATTATTATTAAGCATTTTTCCTTTGGCATCCATGAAGAGCCAAGGACACACTACTGACAGTCACATGCTAATAAGATAAGGGAGCAAAAGATGAGGGAAGAAAGGTTTGAGTGCTAAACTTGCGTAATTCTGATACAAAGGTGAACAGTATCTATAAAGAGATAGATCTGACAACCATACTATATATAGATCTAAACGTTCATTCCCATGATTTTAAAATGGTTTTTCCATCAAGTTAAAAAAAAAAATTATTACCCAAATACTCGCTTTTCTCTTTCATTGAACTTTATGCTTTCATGTAAAAATGCTCACCTTACTTCACAGTAATGCTTAGCTTTTTTATTTTGAAAAAAAAAAATCTTTGAATATTGTATTATAACATTGAAAATGAAATGCAACACTTTGCATTTTGTTTGATTTGTAGTTCTATTTCCTGATGTAAAAAAGAAAAAAAATATTAATACTTTGAAATTTGAGATAAAACAAAATTCTGGAATTTCTCTGTGAAAAAAACATGGAGTTCCTGCCTGTTGACCAAGCTTTATCCTTTCCGTGGCAGTAGGTACATCTGTTCTGTCCAGAATTCATCCTCTGTGTTGCATTATCTACAACTGCCATCACATGGCAGAGATCTTTGGGACCTCCTGAGACCCAATCCACCGAAACTCCAGAGCTTGTTAAGTTTTTACTTGACTATGTACAAAACAGCAGGAAGAATATCACAAAACATAAGTATGTTACTTGTGTTGGAAAGACTGACTCTAATAAGCAGAGTTCAGAACCAGTGACACAGTAAGATCCAACACCTTTATCCTTGCACCAGGGGAAAGAGGCAAAGTCCTACATCGTAACACTCCAAGCCCAGCTGTTCAGAATACCTGCAGCAGGAGATGGGCAGATGAACCACATCAAATTGTTTGTCTGCTTGCCAACACACAGGCTGCCTTCCCTTTTGAAGTTCAACTATGAGCTAAATTTCTGTTCCCCCTTCCATCATTACCCAGTTCTGTGACAGCCTCTTACATAGATGCTTGCAAATGACAAACATGCCTAGGAAATAAAATGTGAAATGCTTACAGATTATATATGCATACCTGCATAATGAGTGTCGAAGAAGAAAGGGCGTTTTTTGTTAGAGTGGACTTAAATTGCTACAAAGCTCTGTCTTTCTGCTGCCTTTCACTCTTCTCCTTCCTGTTTTTTGTATGTTTTGGGTTTGTGGGTTTTATTGTTTGTAGGGTTTTTTGGTTTTTTGGGATTGGTTTGGTTTCATTTGGGTTTTTTTGTTTGTTTTGTTTATTACTTTGTCATAAAGCAATAAGGTCAACACAGCAAGCCCAGTTCTCTATGCAGTGGTTACTAGCTGAGGCTAAGCCTTTGATGTTTGGGCTGGGATCTGGCTTACTATGTATTTCAGTGAAGACTTTTTAAGGTACCATCTTTTTTCAGCTAATAAATAAAAGAAGATGATCCATGGTTTTCAAAGAATGGACATGTTTTCCACACTGGCGGTGGTTCTTGCTAGCTGACTGAAATATAATTCAGACAGCACTTGAGAAGAATTGACTTTCTAAAACCCCCACCATCCCTGCAGAGGTGCTTTGGTCCAATTTTAAATACATATTTCTGTTCCTGGTTTTGTTTGGGTTTAAGATGCTACTCACTTTAGTGCATCTTCTTTTGCAAATCCCAGAATGAAAAGAAATGTTGCAAGTGTACGAGTCAATGCTGTTTGAAGAGAATGTATTGTAAAATTATCTCTGCGTGTTTTTTATACTACAGAAGTGCTGACAGCACTTTGATGTAGAAAGGATGAGATACAGTAATCTGAGGGGCTGCTATGAAAGGAACGATGTGCTTGAACTGTACAGACAAATAAAAAAAGTAATGACAGCCTCACACAACATCTAATTTGATTCCTTCTTTGTCCCACTGTGGAATCATTAAACTACAGCCATCTGCTAATGAGCAGGGAGGGAGGCTTCTGAACAGAGGGCCTGTTTTTTGTAAAGCGTAAATTTTGTAAATTTTTGTAAAAAAAATTCCCATATTTTGTAAAATTCACTCCACCCCAGTTATAAAACCATCCATTACCTCCTTTTCTTCCACAACATTTGGTGACTTTACTGTCACATCAAATTCACAAGA
This sequence comes from Ceryle rudis, assembly GCA_033439905.1. NCBI lineage: Eukaryota > Metazoa > Chordata > Aves > Coraciiformes > Cerylidae > Ceryle > Ceryle rudis. The sequence continues at coordinate 17,072 of JAAGNO010004195.1, read as the reverse complement.
AACGAAAAAATTAGTGCCTGCTACTGCAGTTGAAATTACATCTAATTTGAGGGAGAAATTATTCCTGTAGATGGGGAAATTAGTTACAAATACTCATATTTAAAAAAATAAATAAAGGCAGTTCTCCTCTTGCATACATATATTCAAAATACGCAACAAATCCAAAGCTGGAATACTATGGATTCTAGCAGGAGTAACACTACAAACATTCTTGCAGATCATTGCTCTACCAGCAAGTGACTTGTGTGGGATCACATTTTGGTATTGCTAACTCACGTTGGGAAATGTTTACTACAGTTCTCAAGGGCAAGAAATTTCAGGAGCAGCAGAGCTGCTTGCTGTACTGGGGAAACAAAATTGCATCATTAGGTCTACCTGTTCAGGTTTCATATTTGACTAGGCTAATGCTAAAAAGAACAAACTTCCAGATAAAGGCAAATGCTGAATTATGAATGCTAGAAAATAATTACATTGTTATTTTTATATCTTTGATTGTTAGATAGTGAAATATTTGCTAAATCTCAGAAATTTGGCAGATTATTAATCAGAACAAAATAAATCCACTGAATTGCAAATACTGCACTGAATGCCTAGTGAAAAGGCACGCTGATTAGCAGTACCACAACATTCCTGTGCTTACATCAAGCACAAAACACAAGCAGCTCACCCCAAAGTGTCTGTAACTGTCACAAGGAGCCTAAAAAATAGAAGAGTACTTATTTAATTTTTTCCGAGTAGAGTTTATTCTTCCCCCCCTAAGGTATGTGTTGTGATGCAGACAGACCAGAAAAACTGGATTTGTGGTGTCAAAGCTGTGAAAATAAAATAGTAATTAAGAGTGTAGATCCTTATTTACATTTATTTGAGAAGCCAGTATAGCCTTTAAAAGATTGTTTACATAGATGCATTTGACAGATAAATTATAATACATTAATTTTATTATTACTAGGGAATCTAATTAGTTGTAATTCTAATACAACAAGGAATAATTAAGTTTTTAAACTCAGTTAGATAAAGAAAGGACACACTCTGTGACCCAAACTGAGTTTATAATTTCCATGTAAAAATATTTAGTGAATGTTTAATATGGTTTAGGGAAGCAGTAGAACCTAGACATCCTCTGTGCAGAGAACAAAGCTACGTGTCACACAGTTATGCCTAATTCTGGTGCTGCTCCCACTACAAGAGCATAGTTTTATTCTTTGAAACTTGGGAGTACATAGGAATGCTATAATTTATTTCCTGTATGTGTGTTTTTTAGTACTTTCTCATATTTATCTTCATTCACACTGGTCTGTGCAGCTCAGAAGTAAGCCAGCTGCACACTTGATCTGAACTACATCATCTAGTTCACTGCATTACTGCTCTGGCACAGATCTTATCACATTACAAGTCTTTTGCACTTATTTATCTGTCCAACATGCTCTGTGTAGCGTCCACATCGAGTTCAAAGTGCTGGCTTCAGGTTTAGACAATATTAGGACACTAGGTGGTGGAAGAAATACTGGAGAGGAACAAATGTTGTTTGTGGGGGAGGCAGCTGTCTTGAACCAGCATTAAATGGGAGAAAGTGAGCAAAGCCAGGGGGTTACCAGCTCAGCAGGTGGCAGTGGACCCTGCTGAAGCCAGAAGGTGCCTCAGCCAGGCAGTGGAAAATCAGCTGAAGTGCACGAATGTGTGACTTTGACAGCCTTGTACTTACTCCCAGCTCCTCAGTTTTGGTGTGAAAAAGCTTGCATTGCTAAATACCACAGCATGCTGCAAAGCTCATCTGTCAGTGACTGTGGTATACGGGACTGACAGGGAGACTGTCTGCCAGGACAGGGAGTTCTTCCTTTCCCTTTCATGGATTTGTCACTGCTGGAGAAGATAACCGCTGTGTATGGTGGATGCTCTTGCCCTTCATTTTAAATTATTTGGAGATAGTTCTCATTGGTGTGCAGCTCATTGATAGAAACCTTTTTCTTTTCAGTAAGGTCTGTTAGCCCCAGAGAAGACCAACCATTATGGAGAAATGAAAGGCCATGCCTGCTGCTCCTGGCCGTTCCTCTCACAAACCAGACCTCAGCCTGTCAGCCATGATCCTCAGTCCCTTTCTCTCCCTTTCTCTTCCTTTGCAATGGGCTATTCAGAGCTAAACTTTTAGTACCCATGCACAAACTCGTAGCATCACTCTGATGTACACCCCTTTACTTAACCATAAAAATTGCTTTTTTTTTTGAACATAACTACATTAATATATTATCAAGTGGTCAGATTAGACTGAGTATCATCATTTCCATGAAGATCCACAGTTTAAATTGTCCTGTCTGTGTATGGTAGGTATCCTGCAGATAGTTTTATCATTAAATGCAGAGCTAGTTTGAAGACTGAAGCTGGTGAGTTTCCACAGAACTCACACTTTTTCTCTTTTCTCTTTTCTCTTTTCTCTTTTCTCTTTTCTCTTTTCTCTTTTCTCTTTTCTCTTTTCTCTTTTCTC
>JAAGNO010004195.1:0-14493 GCA_033439905.1 Ceryle rudis | reverse complement strand
AGCTCCCTCCCTCTTCTTTCCTTTTTGCTTATGACTCTTATGCTCTGATAGATTCAATTCTACACTGAATGCAAAGATCAATGAAGGGATTTTTTTCCCAAGTGGCATCCCTGTTTTCAAGCCCTTTTTCTCTCTTTCCCTTCCCCTCTCCTTCATGTTCTCCTTGAAAAGGCTCATTGACAGATAAATGGTCATTTTTTCATTTCCAAATTTCACTTTAAAATATTCCTCCTTGATGACTCTTAACACTTAAAAAGTGCTTAAAAATTATATTGTCCCAGGTTCATATGAAAATCTGCCTCTATGAGACTTGGAGGGTATTCCTGATTATTTTCATGTGTATTTCATGTATTTTGGGGAAAGTGCCTAATAAGCTTATTATTTGTATTTTTATGACTCTGCTATAGCTAAAGCTGTTCCTTGTTTACTCTCTTTGTTCTTCTTCACTTCATGCCATCTTTCTTCTCTGCTTATTCACACACAAACAAACAGTGCTTCCTGCTGCCTCCTGGACTGCTGCCAGCTGTCCTAATGTCAACCAGCAAGGGACAAAACCAACCCAGCAATAAAGAAACTCGCCTAGAAGTGTGGTCTGCAGACATCACAGCCTCCCATTCTTCAGAATACCAGCAAAGATGTCCTCTGCAGGCAGAGGTTCCATACTGGAAATAATAGAAAAATTCAGTCATTTAGTTAACTTTCTATTATTGGGCATAAAATAAGAAAACCAAAATAAACTGTCTTTCAACTGTCTTTCAATGCAACATCTCTGGATGCAACACTTGGCAGAATTTTTATGTTTAGAGATTAATATAGTGGTGAATAGTTAATTAACTTAATTTTCTTAATCTGCCCCTTCCTAAATAAAAGCTCTTGGGGGCACTGTTTCATTACGAAAAGAAGAGAGCTGAGAAAAACAAGATGCTTCTGTTCTCAGAATTTCATTTCCCACAGTGATACAATACAGAATGACACATAAGTGACAGAAGCATTATCAGTAAATTTTGGAGCTATGAAAACTCCTCAGTGTCAAAAATTCATAACTACATTCAAGGTAATTCATAACTGGAGCAGAGAAGCAGTGAAACAGTGTATTAAAGAACTTCAAAAAGGATTTCCAGAAGTTACAGCTCATTATAACTATAGGTAGGAGGTGGGCAATAAGATCCATACTATTACTAACAATTGGTACAGTAGAAAATAACAACAGCTGTTTGATTAGGTAGGGAACAAAGTAGGAATATATTTTAATTCCTAGAGAATCCATGCCTGAAAGAAGAAATTCTTAAAAGAATTAACAAGACACTCTTTCTCCTATTAATTCCAATACAAGCAAATTACCTATAATCCAATGCTTAAAGAAAAAGAAAACCACCAACCAAACAAAAAAAAAACCCACCAAACCTCCAACACTTAACTAATGCGTACTGGCGGTTATGCACAACAGAAGGAAAATCAAATCAGGTTTTCAGGAACCATTCTTGTCCAAAACCAGAAAACCTTCAAATTAAGATTTATCAAATGAGATTTTTAAAATTACATCTATAAAGTAAACCCAGTTTAAAGCTGAGTCATAGCAGACCTGCAGGATGCCTAATCCAGTTAAGAGTCAAGGAACATGTTTTTGTAAATCTGAGAAATTTTATTCTTTTTAACCTGTGCTCTTTTATAGAACTACTGAATCTGAAGTGTACCAAATGGGGTGAGTATTTGTGCTTATTTTCAGCTCTGTTAATTTAGGAGGCTGTCTGTCCTTGCTTTAACCTACTTTCTCTCTGAAGTCATTTTGCCTCATAAGCCCCATGGAGATTTGAGACACAAAGCCAGTTTATTTCTACAGTGGTCCCACTTTGTTCAGAAATATTGCCAAAGGCTTATTTGGAAACCCTTCTCATAGGAAATAGGAACATTTGGTACTTTGCAAATACCGTATGGACTCAACTCAAAATAGAAAGTACAGTTACCAACCATAAGATGAGTGTACTGCCTTCCTTCAAATTTAACAACTGAGGAGAAAGCTCATTAAAAACAAATGAAAAAAAAAAAATGTTCATCACATATTAAAATGTGGTGTGTCTCTAAGTATTGACGTAGTTACTGGTTAGTTGCTTGCTAGTTATTATATGTGACATTTTCTGATATGAACTTTACCACACATTCTGTAATAAAATGTTAAGGAAAATTACTATTTTGTGTATACTTTCATGCTGCATTTTATGCCTGAAAATGCAGAAGCCTTTCCACCATGATCAAAAAGTATGGGACATATCACATTTGCATATTTTGGGAAAAAAAAAATCTCAAATTTTTACATTTTTTTAAAAAACTGAAGTATGTAAGAGTAAGCTGGAATGCCTCCTGGTAAGCAGGACACAGAGGTGACTGAGAGTGCCACCTGTACTCAGACAGGCTTTTTTGTGAGCACTTTGCATGGTGGCTTTGTGCTTTCAAAGAGAATGGTGTCATTATTTTACATGATCCTCCCCACAGCGAGGATGAAATCTATCTGTCCAGAAAGACTACTGGGAAGCAGGTAGTTTTTTGTCAGTGTTCAGTTGCACTCATGGTGTCCCCAGAAGTTTCGTGAAGTAGATACATTACCAGTAGAAGGATAGTAAAAAAGTATAACCCTACCAGCAGCTGAGCAGCTGAATTTCCTACCCTGGTAACTGAGAGGAACTGTGTATGGCCCCAGTTTTGCAGGGAGGAGACTGTGCTTGGGATTAGAATTTAACCCTGGGAGGAAAATTAAAAAATCCCTTCTTAGGGTGCAGTGTGATCCTGCCCTTCTGAAGATCCCACCCATGTCATCATACAGTGTGCTCCTCTTTAGACTACACAGCAAATCTGTTCTTGTATTCCTTTTAATAGTTTTTCAATTTGTTATTTATAGGAGGTCTTCATCAAAATGATAATGCAGTTAGTTTATTACTCCCTTAGCTGTGCCCTGTTGCTTGCAGATCTGCTGATCTGCAGGTCATAATGATAACTAAATCATCAAATAACAATCAAGTATTCTAGATCCTAAAGTTGCTACAGCACAGACCTTTGGAGAAATGCAGCCATATGCCATAGGAAAAACAGTGCCCATTTTTAGCACAGGCAACACCAAAACACAAATCACATCACACAGAGTCAGAGTTAATTAAGTCAGGCACCTATTGTTTGCTTACAGTTTGCAATAGCTAATAATCTGAAGGTCTGCTAAGAAAAGATGATGAACAAATGTACCATTTCATGACATGAACGCATTTCTAAAGGGGATCATTTATAGTGACTTCTGGATAACACTACTCTCAGTAAAATTTTAGATAACATACCATACTAATTTAGAGTGAAAAAAAAGTTAAGAGAGCTTACATCTGTCTCTAGGTAAAGTGGAAAAAGGCCAAGAGCTCTTTCTGTTGAATATACAGTGTGCAAAACCATACTACAATGGTAAAACTACCAAACGAGCATCAGCACTTAGGCATTTGTTTTCATTATTTTGAACGTGTCATTTTGCCAATTTCTGTGAAATTGTTTTTTTAATATATACATTTTTAAGTATGACAGAATCTCTGTATTTTGGTTAAAATCATATCGAGTTATATACATGCTGTCACTGTAACTCCAAAGTCATTGTTTTTATCTATTTAGTGCATCTCTATTTATTGACTGAAATATCTTCCTTTCTAGATTGAAGTGCTAACTCTTCATTACACCCAACCAGAATAAGCTTTGATCTAGCAAAAAAAGAGACAGTCTTTTGGGTAGGACTAAGGAATAATTGCTATGACGTGAACCACAAAAAGATTGAAGAGACAGGGGACAGCATTAAGGCTCTGTGAGGATTTATAACAGGTACAATCGTGAGTCAGGGAAGATCCTTGGATCACTTTCACCCTGAACACAAATGTTGATCACACATAGTGAAGAACTGCTTTTTAATATAACTAAAATGTATCACTTCCAATAAAAGAATATTGGCATCATATTTTGTACAAAATCTAATACTTACTGCAATGCTAGTTGGCTGTTATAGAGGAATTAAATATTTTTATACAAATATCCTTAAGTTTAGAATTTAATTCTTACTCTTCTTGTTACTATGCTCTCCTGCCTTTATTTTTTCAATTACATTATGGTTCAGTATATAATAAAGTTCCTTGTGAAATATTTCAGGGAGTCTTCCCAGCATTGTTACTGTGTTTAAACTCTGAAGAAAATATTTTCAAACAACCTCCTAAGTTTTTGAATCTCTGTTGAGATGAACTCGCTTAGATGGATATGCTGCAAGATCCAGGAGCTCCACGGGGTGCTCAATGTCCTGCCAATATCTGGATGTTCATGATATAAAGACCGTAAGATTTACGAAGAAGGTGAAGAAATTCAAAAGGAGTAAGTAATACACAGGATTTTAACATTTCATATCCACTAAAAATAAGGCAAACCATATATATACTGTGGTCTTTTCCAGTACATTATGATATACCATCTGCCGTGATGTATTTATGCTTTAACCTCACAGTAAGATTCATTGCAAGCAGTCACTAGCTCCATTCAGATAGTACTTTGCCCTATTGCTAGAGATGACAGATAAACACAACATCCAAATGCCAGTTCAGTAGCTGCGAAATAGTTATGCTAAACTGTCCTTTAGTTAAAGACTTGAGTGGCTGCTTCAGCTCAATTAAATAATCATAAAAATACAGTGACAGAAGGAACAGGAGACTAAAAAAACAAAAAAAAAAAAAAACAACCCCCCCCCCAAAAAAAAAAAAAACACCACCACAAAAAAAATTTTGTGGTAGGTAAAACTATTGGGAATAACACAAATTTTCCATTTCTAGCTTGGAAAAGCAAAGTTGAAGGATGGTCTAGCCATCTAGCCACATTTTTAGAAGCATGTAACATCGTTCTTAATACAGGACAAAATGTAGGTAGAATTTCCAGTATGGATGGAATACTTTAGTTTCTGGTATCTTTACAGTCATGTTCCCTTTCTATTTAAAGAGTAACATTTGAGTAAAATTATATATCGAGTTTTTAGTAACAGAAGGATCCCATCACATTAAGTTTTGCACACTTAGCAAAGAATGTGGACACAACCCCCCAGACCACTACCCAGTGCATTATGCTATACAGTCACCAGTTTAATGAAGGAAGGCCAAAAGAAAAGTGCATTCTTCATACCCTGTCCTACGGTTTCTGGGCACAAATCCACTGTCTGGCACTGATTGTCATGTCCCCACGAGGGGGCTCTACTGTCCCAGAGCTGCAGTGCAGCTGAGATGTTTAAAGGCCAGGAGATATAAAAATAATTTGTAGAGGCTAAAAAAATTCATCACAAAGGAAAAAAAAAAAAAACCAACATAACTGAAAGGGGTTTAGTTGCTAAATAAGCTAAAGTTCAATTAATAGTATAGCCTCAAAATTTTAGAGTTATTCTAACTCAATGGGACTAGCTGTAGAATAATACCTTGGTTTGATGAACTCATCACTGTGGAAAAGAAACAGTATTCTTCTGCAGTGTGTAAGGATGATGTGAAACTAAGGACCTGAAAACACCAGTTCACACAGAGCAGTGACCTGTACCTGGAGTGCTAGCTCTGTCTTCAGTCCACACCACTAAATAGGAATGATTTCAAACAGACAAACATTGACAACATTAATAAGCAAAATCTGAGAGTGAAAAAACAGACTTTTTTTATGCTGATCTGTATTTCCTGTGTCCTCCTTCTCTGAATAATATGCTTAGTCTGTATATTACTTTAAGGGTAGATGGTGCCTGGAGGGACAGGAATTGTTCGCTGTCCCAGAAGCTGGTGGGAAAACTGCATTGACACAAAATTAAAAGAAAGGAAATCTTAGCATACAGACTGGGAAGCTGCTTTAAACAGGAGCTGAGCAGATTTTTGACTACTATGAGAAGCAGCTGAGAGACTGTCATTAAAAAGAATAGAAAACATATGTGATGTTTTCACACAGTAGAAATTGTGTGGAAGTTCCACATATGATCATCCCTACCCACTGAGCTCATGGAGATAACTTCACTTTGATAAGGTTTCAAAACAAGCTAGGAGTCTGCTGGAACTTGCCTGGAAAAAATAAAAATTGTGATGGAGTGTCACTAATGTCAGCCATTTGAGGTAGTAAAAGAGATATTTCTCAGCATTGTAAATCCATGGCCATCTAGATTTATTAAAATGTAATGGTGATGGGACTTCACATAGATATTAGACTTCACAGCACAGACATTAGATCACTCTGAAACAGTTGTATATAGGTGATGTAAGAGCTTTTTTTCTTTTTCTCTCTTTCCTACATTTTGCTTCTTAACAGAGACTGCTGCCACCACAAAAAAAAAAAAAAGGTAGCAGAAGGGACTGCATGACCATGTCCCATTCTGCTCCTGAACAAGTTCAGCTTTGTTGTCTCAGACATCTCTTACAGGCCAGGCTCAGATCACTTGTCTGACCTTGTATTGAAATGGCAGAGGATGTGATTTCTAGTCTTGGCTGAGACATGGAGTAATATCCTACTGCTCTTATGGTGCACTGTAACAGCTATCCGGAAATATAGTTTGGCCTTGCGCAAAGTCTTAGTTCTACAGCATGCTAAAGGTCACACTGATTGATTTGAATGGGAATTAGTTCTGTTTATTGTCTTATTCCTAATAAAACAGGCAGGGAAAACCATCTCCAGTCCATCGTTCTGTAATTAATTAATAAAGCAGTATTAACTGCAAACAATCCCCTACCAGAATGAGATATTGAAGTAGCTATGGTTGCTTTTCCAGCAATATTAGATACCTTTAGTGAGCTTCTAAATACAAACCTTTATTGCTCACTTGTAGAAGACTGGAAGTTGATGGAGCTACAGCTGCTAATGCCAGGAGAGGCACCAGTCCAGGCAGTGCAGCATGTGGATGATTTTTAACTTTTATAATTTAAAGCACAATGACAAAAAACTGCCATGGGAAAACAACATGACTAAAACTATGTTTCCTGTGGCTTACTAATGGAGTATTCATGCACAGCATTAAGCTGAAGAATATGAATTTGTTGGACACATTATCCTTTCTCCCTTCTTGCAGGTTTCAAAGATTATAATTATGTTTGGTTTATTTACTATTAATCTCAGATGAATTGTCACTGCTTTTCAGCATTTTCAGTTTGTTGAAATTTATATTTTAAATTTCCCTTTTCTGAAGGCATAACTTCTCATGATGTTCTCATAATTTTGTATTAATTGGGTGGTACTGTATTTTAACATTTGATCTATCATTGTGCTCACTTGGGGAGAAGCATTCTATGTTGACTGCTGCTATCCTAAAACTATATAAAGCCACTTGACATGAGTTAATTCAGATACCAGAAGCTATGTGGTTTCTGATACCAGAACTAACTCATTTAGAGATAACAGCTCATTTATCTCTGTTGGACCTGCACTGTGCAGTAGACATGCCCTGGAAAACTCACAAACACATATAAACCCATATAAATGTAATCTCCAAAGACCTCTGGTTAGAGCACTTTCACACATTTTCTTCCAGTATGTGTTTGTTTAATATTGTTTATTAGCTACTCTTGCTTTTATAAATTTTACTGAAACTGAGGGGTTCTAGTACAGGGTTGGAGAGAGTCCTGCCACTCTCTGACTGGTTCCAGTGGGTGAAGGTACTGTTACCTGGGGGACATGCCCTTTGCATGTGGGGCAGCCCTGCAGGGTCACTGAGGTTACTCACGCATACATGTAGGACTGACAATTGAGTACATGCTTCTCTGGGGCTTTTTTTTTTTTTTTTTCTCTTGCTTGTTTCTTATGTGATTTTGTCTTTCTTTTGTTTTGTTTTTCCAGACTTCATAACCATACTCCATTCCAGTTGCAATAATTTACTTCTGACTGAGCTAGAGATAAGAGATGCTAGCCATCTCTCATGCTTACAGACTAGCTGCATGGCTTCCACATAGTGATTAGGATTGCTACAATTCGACGCTTCGTCCCCACAATCACAGAGCCATGAGTGCTTCCCAGTCAATTAAGAATGCTGAGCAAGAAACTGTGCAAGACTAACCAAGCAAGACGATGCTCCTGAATGCCTCCTATTCTCTAGAATTCAGCAACCACAGTCATGGCTCTGCTTCAGGCTCCATACAGTTGAATACAGAAGATTCAGAAAAGGGACTGCAAGGTGAGCAGACCAGAGAAGAAAAGAGCATCAGGGAGCTTCACTCTTTAACCCAATAGTAAAAGCATTAACTTAGGAAAGGAGAAAAGCAAAATCTCACTTCACTGCTTCTATTCAGTATTAAACTGCACTTTCCCCTTCTTGTTCAATGAATCCACCTTCCCCGCCCCTCCTCAGCTTTCCACGTTTAAGCAGAGAATTGAAGAGTATAATTGATGTCACCCCATGTTATTCAGCTGCCTTCAAATCACAAACTTGTTTCTCAGAGTTAATCAGTTTTCTCCTGGTGAAGACACCTCAAAGCAGACTGTTTATTTCCTGTCCTTGTCCTCAGATTTCCTCTGTCGGGAATGCTCAGCTTTCTGTGTTTCCTCTCTCCCAGGGTGTTTGGAGGGACAGCCTGAGTGATGGTACGTGTGCCATCAGCCACAGGATGTCCTTCTTGAGAGATGCTGCTGCCACATTGATGCCATATGCCTTTTTATTTTATGACACCTGTTTACACAGCGTGAGTCAGGAAAAGGATTGCTTTCACAGCAGAAGCAGAAACCACAGAATGTTCACAGGCAGGCGACATTGTATTTGCGGTGGGTTCATGGAATATCTAGTGAAAGCATTTAACATTTCTGATTGTCAGAATCTGTATAACCATCCAGGTACATAGTGGTTTCAGTCTTCTGTGTAAGTGCCGCAGCTGCAAATTATTTTGAAAGCCAAAGAAATCAAATTCTGTAGCTAAAACTTAGTTTTATGCAGAAAAAAAATCATGTTCTTTTTCCAATTATTAACATATCTGTCCCTGTGTTTGTTTTGATTACGGATTTCTTGCTTTATTTATTTTTCTTCTTACTATTGCAAAATAAATGGAGAGTTGACTTTATGACTATGTAAGTAAAACTAGCTATTATCTCTGGAGTGCAGAATATTTATATCTGATAGGATGCACCATTTTATGATAGCACCACTGGCCTTTGGAAAACTTTGAGAAGAGGTTGTTAACAATTCAAGTGCTGGAGAGCAAAGACTGATACTTTAAACCAAAGCGGTTTTGAGTTGAAGTGCTGCATAGCTTACTCGGTGATCTCAGCCATAGGCTGATGCTCCCTGTCTCTCTCTCATTCTGCAGGATTATAGTCTTGGACAGAAGAGCAGGGCAGACAGCTTGGATCTTGGTGGCTAAATCTTCAGCTGCTGCACCAGATTAATCAGACAATTTGTCAGATCATGAATGTCCCCTCCTCACTGTGTTCTGATGTGGTTTGTTTGGTTTTTTGAACATTGAGTATTTAAATCTGTAATACTTATAGCAATGAAAGTAGTGTTACAAGTGTGCTACATGATGTGATGGAACAGAAGTACTATAAAATTCAGCAGAGAATAAGTTGATTTAAAAGCCTACAAAAAGAAAGGAAAAAACATGTAGCGTTTTCCAACCGTGAGATAGTTTAACTAAATTCAGTTGATAGTTTTGAAAAATAACATTACCTGAAAGTATTAAAAAAAAAAGGCATTAAAATATTAATTGCACTGCATTCAGTTGCATCTACAAAATAAATAAATTAAAAAAAAACCAAACCCACAAAAACTGTGAACAGATATAAGCTAGATCTCAAAACCCCCCAATACACCCAAAGAAGCTGTGTTTTCTGCATTGTTTTACGAAAGGGTTACCTGAATAGTGAGGAAGATTAGGAATTATCCCAATATATCATAGCAAGTCATTGGCAAAACCGGAAAAAAACCTCAGGAGTCCTGAACAGAAATTACATGGTCATGGAGAAAATAAGCTATTCCATTCCCATTTGAATACCACTTGAATGTGGTATCATTAAGGTATAGAGGAATATGTAACTTAAGAACATTTAAGGAAGAAGTGGGGGGAAAGACAAGTTGTTTCCCTGAGCAGGGTATGAGAAACAAGTCTTTATAAACCAGGAAGATGCATTCCTGTTTGAACAAAACGAACAAAACCAGAGTACTACACAGAACTGTCTTGTGTCCTTCGTCTTCCTGCATGAAGCAGTTAAGCCTAAGATTATCTATAAACACTAAAAGTCATCTGATCGAAAGAGAAAGGAGTGCAGAGAGTGTTTGGTTGTTTCAGCACTGAAAGAAAAACTCGGGCTCCAAATGCTTTGACAGCTCCTGGGGCAGGGTGTAGAGCTAAGGGATTGCCCTTTCACGTTAGCTGAGACATTAAAAGGGCCACACAGGACCTTGACTTAGAGATGTATTTATTGCTTCATCAACAATTTCCATGATCGAAATTACATAGTTTAAGAGAATAAAATTAAGTCTTTTACCTACATAATATTTTATCTAATTAAAAAAAAAAAAAATCAAACCAACAAACACAAACCAAACAAACAAAAAAAAAGGAAGAAAACAAAACAAAACAAAACAACCCCCCCATATATACACACAAAAACAAAATCAAAAAACAAACCAGCTCCAAGTAACCTGGTAAGTACAGTATGAGAGTAAATTTCTTTCACAAGTGATAAACTGGAAATCTTCATAGAGTCAGGTGACACATTTCTTTCCTTGTTGTAAGAGTCTGCAATCCCTCACGGCAGGCAATAAGCAGTATTCCTCAGCAAGCAGTGTAAGTGGTACTAAACACCCTGTGTCCCCAAGCATCACACCTTCACAGAGCAGAAACGAGAGCTGTTCTTAATTGAAAGTTTAGAAGAGAAAAGACAAGACAAGCAGGCAGTATGACTAAAGTGCTGTGGTGGGAAAGTGAGTGACAGGTAAGAAGGAGGGAGGAAAAGAAGGACACTGATGTTGCAGGGAAGTATATGCTTTGCAAATCAGGGAATCTCTAGAAAAGATCAGAAATTTGGATCATGGGCTCTCAAACTATAGTAAATAACTTCTTATACATGAGTTTGAGCCAAACTCCCCTTTTACACTAAAATGAGATGTGTCTGCATTTGGAATATGGCTGTCATTACCACTAGTGACTCTACTAAAAAAGAGATGTGCATGTCCAAAAGGAGGGGTGGATCATTTTAGGAATGCTAGGAACAGATGACAGCAGTCTCAAAATAAATACTGAGGTTTCATAGTAATATGTAGAAAACATCACTTGATTATGTACTTCCCTATTTTCTCCACATATTTTGTAAGCCAACGAAACCAACTTGGTGCATTCAAGAAAACCAGTATTTCTTCACAAAGCACCAGTGACAATGGACTCTTAACAGTACCCATGCACCTTTGCAGAGTGAAATGCTGCATCTGAATTTTAACTAAGTGGTACAACTGCATGAAAGTTATCACAATTAAAATGTTTTCTTATATTTGCATCAGAAAGTCACAGCCTCATATTTACTAATGTATACTCAAAGCGAGCATAAATGCTGGGGAGGAACGCTTCTTTTACGTTATAGGATTTCAGAGCATCTGGTTATGTGTTATCATGTCCTAATGTCACTGGTAATCACCTGTGTGACAGAAACCGGTGATAGAATCAAGCCCTACTTAAAGTGAAGCATAATCATGGTATCATTTACAAGCTGTGTAATGAAGCCTATCTTTTACCCTTAGAAAATATTCAAGTAAAAAAAAAATAAAATCCATAAGCAATTAAGCAGCAAGGCCCCGGTCAACGTTATCACACTGGACTCATCCTGCTTCTGAGATCACAGCTGTTAGGCCCCAGCTCTGCAGATTTGCCAGCCTCACGCTTCAAGCATGAATTGGATACAGAGTGTTGTAGTCCTGCAATCTGCAGGGTACAATGCGGAGGTGGTTTGCACTCCTGGGATTTAAAAACATTTTTTTTTCAGTACAAATATCCTTGTCCCATGAGAATTCTTACAAAATACAGTATTCCCATATTGATGAGAATGAATAAAATGGGAAATGTTAAACATGTAAGCACAACTAGATTTTTAATACTCTCATCTAGTGCTTTACACGCAAGGTTTTAAACAATGGCAAATCCTTCAGAGCATGTACAAATTAAAGTTTCCTTGTTATTAAGAGTAGCAAATATCTCCATCCTTTCTGTAACGACCTTTTTTAATTGTCTTAATCCTCCAAAAGTAGAAGCCTCGTATCATTCCCACAATGAGAACTGACTCTACACATCAAGTGCTAAGAGAAGGATGAGACTGCTGAATAATAAAGGAAGCAAATCAGTGTCCTGAAAGGTAATTTAAAAAATAGCAGCTATTCCAGCAATTGTATGTAAGTGGGAGCTGTTGTGATCAAGAAAAAAAAACAGCCTGGGATTCCTGACTGTAAATAACTTTTAGAAAGTAGAAAGAAGATACTGAGAACTATGCTTTCCAAAAAGTGTGGAGCTTAAAATTTGTAGCCTAAGCAACAAATATTACAGAATAAGTCAATAGATTTCAAATAACTGTTTTGAAGGGGTTTTCCTCAACAATAAGCACTGAATAGTACTTGGATTTTACGTGTTTTCTTACAGAACTTTGTGTCATGAATTTCAAAATTTTGTATTTTTTTTAATGAAACATCTTCATTTTACTTTCTTTACTTAATAATTTTGATTTCACTGCTTATTCCATACTTTGTGGTATATTGAATTAGCTGGTTTTCTGCACTCTTTCTGTAACATTTTCCTATTATTTCAGGAAATAATGCATCTCTACTTTTTTATCTCATGCATACTGTTTCCCCATACGGTTGTCTGGTGTGTGAGACTGACCAGCATCACCACACTAAGAGAAGATTAAGCCTTTTTGTCCCTCTAAATCACTCTGCACCTGAAGTGAGTGGTTCAGCTATTTTTGCTCTACAAAAAGGACTTGAGTTTTGCAGACTGTAGGATCACAGACACTAAAAACTGAC
Organism: Ceryle rudis; assembly: GCA_033439905.1. Classification (NCBI taxonomy): domain Eukaryota; kingdom Metazoa; phylum Chordata; class Aves; order Coraciiformes; family Cerylidae; genus Ceryle; species Ceryle rudis. The sequence continues at coordinate 1,496 of JAAGNO010004195.1, read as the reverse complement.
TCAAAATGGTTCATCAACCTGGAGAACCAAGGCAGTACTTCAGGGTTGCAAAACATGTGGCAGAGGACAGCTATATGACCCTAGGCACAACCAGGAGTCCCCCAGCTTCTGGGCCCCAGATGTGTCCACCTGGGCTGCCCCATGGGCTTGAGACAGGGCATGGGCTCTACAGTACTGCAGAAGACACCTCCCTGTTGACAGCTACCTAGTTGTGAGGAAGGAGATGTATTCCCTCTGCCACAACTGGAGTGAGATGAGTATTTCATCTGTGGGAGAATGCATTAGCAGACAACACCATATTTTTTAGGTGTGAGTCAGCAGAAGGCCAGTGTCCACTGTGGCTCATCAGAATTACTCTGCTGTTGATGAGTTTCTCCCTTTTGTCTGAAAGGAGAAATTATGAGTAGCATTACTCCAGCATTGCTCCCACCTTGTTGCTACCTTCTTCCCCTCAACAAATACTGTGTCCCACTCCATGAGCACACAGAGCCATGCAGAGGACCGCTGGCAAGTGCAGCACAGCAGTACTGCTGCACACCTTGGTTACAGCCCTCCCTGCAGCAGCCACCTCCCTCTTGGCTACATTAACAACTTTCTGACCCTGATATGGTGTGTCCTCAGTTTATTCTGGCTATCTCACCAGAGCAAAATACGGATCATAAACATTTTATGACCTTACATGTCCTTGCTTGTCCACAATTCAAACAAATTTGTGCTTATAAGCCACAGGCCTTCTGTTCGCATGAATCAGGGGTGCTCAAACTTCCAAGAGACCAAAAAAACCGCTCCAGTAAGCAGGCATCCCAACAGCATTATAACATTCGACATAGTCTAATGAATGATGTATGCTTAACCAGCAGCTCACTGTGACAGTAGTGTGTGTGCTACAGGTGGTATTCAAGGGGCAAGCATATGAACTTCACTGAGTAAATTCAACCTAATTTTAGAGATTGCTGGAAGACTTTGTGCAGCTTCTCATCCTCAAGGGAAGTGAGTCGACTCCATGCTTGCTATTATCTGTATTTCTAACAGGAACCTCGTGCATTTTGTACCAACAGGGCAGTTTTTTTCTGCGATGCCTCTAAGTCAGCACTAGAGAAGCACAGGCTTCTGTAGAGCTACTCCCTTCCGAGTAGCTCTCTCAGCTTATTTCCTGCTCGGATTTTTCCTTCCCCTGCAACAACCGCTACAAACATTTTTATTCTAAATAACTGATGGAAAGGGAATAGTATGGACGAGGCCGCGGCACGCAGAGCCCGCAAGATGGCGGCGGCAGCTGCTGCTGCTGCTACCGCCAAACTGCGTTTCCCGTGGTGCAGCAGTGCCCGCGCGGCGGTATCTCGCGCTACCACTGCCGCTCCCCAGAATCCAGACGTCTACGTGCGCTCGGCAAACGCCGCTGCTGGGCGGGGCCTGAGCGTTGCGCACTCATTGTGAGCCGCGTCCTACCGGAAGTGACGGCACTTACGACCGTGGGTGGTGTGTGGTAGGTAGGC
>JAAGNO010004194.1:16575-37659 GCA_033439905.1 Ceryle rudis | reverse complement strand
GTGGTGTGGTGTCAGGTCTTAGGCTGGACTTGATGATCTCAAAGGTCTATTCCAGCCTCTATGATAATTCTGTGTAACCTTCAGAACAAAGCTCTGCAGAGTCAGTTTCCCATGTAATCTTTCTCACAGTCAGTGCATAGCATGTCAGTACATCTGGTATGGAAATCTGTATGCATATCTTGTACACGTGCACAGTAAACCAAACACTTTTAGAACATGCTGAACCTTCTGGGTGTGTACAGAACAAACCACATTGTGCATCTGCAAATGGTTTGATGCACATGGAGCTGGTTTGCAATATTTTGAGGGATTCCAGATGTGTGGCTTTTGGTTGGTGGGATATGACCTGCTAGGTCCAGAGACAGTGAAGAATCATGCAAAACCAAAAAAAGTCTTCCAAATCCTTCTATAGAAAATCTCTGTGAAAAAAAAAAAAAAACAAAACAAAACCAAAAAACTAGAACATGTCCAGTAAAACTTAAGTATACTATAACATTTTCATAACATTTTAGTCACTGCCTGACTCTCTCTCTTCCAGCATCAAGCAGTGATATGTGCTGTATGGCTCCTGAGGAATTGTAGATAGGAAAGGTCTCCTATTTCTCCTCACATCTACAGAACCTGCTGGCCTGAGGGAATTTATAGTTTCCCTCATTGTAAGAGATGAGAGGTTTTGCAGGAATTTCAACAACAGGACAGGCATAGGACTGAAAAATCTCTCAACAGTACCAGTTTGTAGGTACTTACAGATACCTACATAGCAATCCAAAGGAATAATGTTCGTACCTGTGCATGACAGTCCCATTCTCACCATGAACAGCTCTCACTGCCCACTGCCATATAGCATGGAGAGCAATTGTTCTCTACCCTTGGCTAACCTAAAGCCAGGAAAGAACGGTTAAACCCTATAAAGCTGGGACCACTTTAGGAGTCCTGTTTTGTTTTGGGGGTTTTTTTTGTGTGTCTGTCATTCAGCAGCCTCGCGATTTGCAGTCTGTACCACCTCGTGACACTGTCATTGCTTCTTGTAACCTACAATTCTCTCTCTTACTGTCGCACATTTTCTTTCCACTGCACAGCCACAGCAAACTCAGAAACTCAGTGGCAGCTGGCACTACAGTTCAGAAGAACAGAACCAACTGGTACTTTGAATGGCTTATTCAGACACCCAGTAAGAAAGAAAAAAGAGAAGGCGACTTCTACAGCTGTGTTGCTATATAATGAGACACAAACGTAAGGTTTTGGTATGTAAGTTTTGTCCTAACTAAAGCCACCCTGGTACTACAAGGAAAGGAAGCAGAAACATGAAATAAAGAGATAGTAAAATAAAATAATAATAATCAATAATAATTTTTAAAACCCTCAGCTTTTCTTCCTGAAAAGGAAACAAACCAATTTAATAAATCCAGAAGGTGCCATCAAGGTATGTTATGGGATACATCCTTCTATAAAGGAACTCTACCAGAAATCAAAACCCTAATAATCCTAATTTTAAAGTGTTTTTCCTTTCTGTATATCCAGATAAGAAAAGGTAGGAACTGGGGTTGCTGTAATAATCTGTTTCTTCTCAATTTTTCAGCTCTACATGTGTAGATAATCACAGCAAGAATTGCAGAGTTTTAAATACAGCTATTGTCAAAGGGCAAAAGGCATTTTCCTTCCTCCAGTACAGGTCATATTTTTAAGAAAGAAAACCATAGCTACAAGCAATTAAATTATGTTATTAACTCACAAGACAAGGGTTTAATTGCCATGAAATATATATGTAAATGTAACTTGCTGCAGGCTTCCTGTCCTTATGTACCTGTGGCACTCACTTGCAGGTTGTTTTTGGTTTTTAATGCATTTTGATAAGTAACCTGTGTAGCTGGTTCTGCCATTCACTTTATGCATCAAACATGATGTGTATTCTGCAGTACAGTCTGCTTTGAAGAAATGATAATCAATGCAATATTTGTTTTCCAGCACATCCCAGATCATTCTAGGAACTGAAGAAAGGGAACTAACTACAAACACGTCATCTGTGTTCTATAGTACAGTTGCCTCAAAGACGAGGGTAGGCAGAAAATGCTGAAAACATTCATTCCTATTCCAAGCTTGCTGGGTTTTTTTATGGGTGAGTTTGTTTGGTTTTTTTTTTCCCTTTTCACAGTACCCCTTACAGGGGAGACCTATTTTTAACAGTGGCTTTTTAACATCTGTTTGCTAAACCAAATAATGTAGGCAAAGTTGTGGCTGGAGATAATGCATAGAAACAGCAAGGCCATAGAAAAGGGAAGAAATGCACGCTTATGTTGAAGGATCCTTTTGTTTAGCCCTTTAGAGAAAGACCTCAGTGACCTTAGAAAACCTCCAGCTGCAGACCGTGAAACTGGCTCAGCAGAGGACCTTGAGAGCCCTCTACAGGCCATCAATGCCTGATAACTCCAAGGAGACTGATCCTTGTAGCACTGCTCTGCTCATCTTCATCTGCCTTGATGTGTGGATGAAAGACGTGTTTTATTTGCCATTTATCACAGTGGGGGTTTTGGTGTGCAACAGTAAGCCATCCCTTTAATGATGCATTCAGCTGGCAGCATCTTTCAGCTTAAGTAAGTACTTGCCAAAAAAGGAAAAGAATTTGTCCTCCCTGGATTTGTTAAATCATTAGGGTCCCTCAAGAGAACTCCAATAAAGGATTTGGGTCTATTAATCACCCTACACAACCTTCTCAAGTAATTAGTCTTTAAAAATGCTTCCTACCTCCTTAGTAGTATATAATTTGACGGTGCTCGGTGAATCAGACAAGGTTCAGACTCGCTAACATTCAGAGGTTTGGCCTGTCTGAGCTCAGCACTCTGGGCCCCCAACTGAACTGAAAACTGCACTTTTTTTCATTCTTTGTGGCAGGTTTATAGTACAGCACCGCTGGGTGCCTGCCATGGACGAAAACTCAAAACATATAAATTCTTCATAAGGCAATGGTAGAAGGTGGCACTGAGAAATAATGGTCTCATGCTGTCGGAGCCGCTGTGGGGGGAGCGGGGGGAGCGCTCGTTCTAAGACAGATGTGGCAACAATTGCTCCTGTTTAACTCCCTAAATGGGTAATCCTAGTTTATGGGCCCCAGTGATGGAAATCTTGCTGACATCGCCCAGAGGACTTTTTTTTGGCAGGGATTATGGCTTCTCAGGAAAGCATTCCAAGCGTGGCATGGACAATTTCAATTGCAGACCCCTTGAAACAAGTGCAAAGTGCAATTTTCTTTGAAGACGCGTACATTCGAATGACAAATTTCACGATGAATATAGCTAAAATATTTCCAGATTATTCTGTCCATTAACTGGACAATGAGGCAGCTTCATGTTAGAAAATAGGAAATTGCAAGCCTCTCAAGCAAATATATATTTGGCACCACCAGGTAATTCAGTTCATATGCCTTGCTGCTTTATCTTGGCATTCCCAGTTCCGTTGGCCTTGTTTCTGGTAAATTAAGAAAGCAATTACAGATTCACAGACCACTCTGGGGACATTCCAGGATTTCATGTTTGGCATTACAGAGAGATACTCTGCCCGAGCTAGAGCTGTTTGGAGGTTAAGGATTTCATTTTGTTGCATTTTTTGATACTTTTCTGCTAGACATTTTTTTTTTTTTGACACTGGACTGAAAATGAAGTCCTTCGCATGATTTTGCAGATGGAAATTAAGCCATAATGCCCATATTTATATGAGATCCTTTTGCTTTTTTGTTTTAGTTCGTAGTTCTCTTCACATACTGGACAGATACACTCAGACATACCTTCTGATACTATATAGTTTGGGGTTCAGGGGCAGTGGACAAGAAAATTCAAGATACCAGCTCAAAACTATACCCTTCCTGCATCCATGCGCAGTATTTCACCGGAGAACACACTAAATCAGTCAAAGAAAAACTGTGTGACTAGGACACTAATATTTTGGGCCAGTATCCCTTAAAATACAAAAACTCAGTCAAATAAATTCAAATTATGGCCATCATTTTTTTTTCCAAACTGAAGTACATGACTGAAAAAAATGACGATAGGAATTTTAAGTACAGAGATGTATGTGTTTATCTGTATAAGCTCACCCCTGGCTGTCAGAAAAGTAGAAACACAAAATATTTGGAAATGGGAGCCCATCTCTCCAGTCAAAAGAAATTGTCTCAATGCAATGGCTTTGCCAAACCTCTCCGGCAATGGCTTTGCTTGTAACTCATATATCATATTAGACTCCTCATGCATAAAAGGCAGCTCTTGAATTAATGAGTTATCCCATTTAATTAAATTGAAAAAGAGTTTTCTAAAGTCAGTAAATGACAATATATTGTATTTCAGTATTTGTGGCCATATGGTATACATGGCATAAAACATGATTAAAAGACAACTGGACCTATCCGAAACCTCAGCAGGAGCCATGTGCATTTCATTTTTGGGCCAGAGGCAAGGGCGTATAGAAGTCAGACTTTTCACCTGATCATTCTGTCCTGTAAATACAAAAGAACACTTTTATTAGTGAACATTTATAAATAATTTATAAAAGGTTAATTGATCAGTGTGTTGCCACAGAATTAAGTAATATAGGTCTTATAGGCAAACCTGAGCTCAAAAGTCAATTCTACTGCATCTATTTGCCAGGAATCAACAGACTGGTCATCTCTATAATAATTTATTCTCTCTTTATTAAAAACTCTGTTAAACGGGGTTTGCCTGCATGCATACATTTGTGTCTATTTGTACATATAGTACACATCACAGGGTGTCATGAGTATCTGAAGCCAGTTGTTAAAAAGTGTCTGAAAACAACATTTTCCAGCTGCTTTTGTCAGGTTTAGTGGTGAGCAGGAGTCTCTGAGACAATGGAGTTGTCCAATTTGCTTGTGCTTAAAACACTGTTGGGGCTGGTAGGATGCAGGATGAGTCCTGCAGATCCTGATGATAACCTCAGGATGACTCTTACCTATTCTAAAGAAATAAATGTATGTCGTGCTGTAACTTAATTTATTTTCTTTTAGTCCTAGACTGGGAATCTTTAACACAAAGCAATTTAGTGTGGCATGGAGAGAAAAAAAAAAAAAAAAAGAAATCTGTTTTAATAAGCATCCTTCTGTTGACCAAGGAATTTAAAGTACCAAACATACCAGATCAGGGTGTTTTTCACAATACCCGAAAAATCATTCTTTTTTAAAAGACTCCCTAAATTCCAGCTCTCTTAACAGAGTGTAATTGCAAAAGGCAAATCAAAACATGGGCCTGCAACACCTGTCAGAGTCCCTTTAAAAATATTCCTCATAGTGATTGAGAAGGATTTGAATTAATCTCCTTGTAGCTGGTTGTAAAATCTCAGTGACTGAGGTAGACACAGGAATTAGCAGGTAACAGGACACTAAACATTCTTACTTACCTCTGTTACTAATAACAATTCAGAAGATGGGGAAAAAGAAGGAATAACATGAAATCTAATATTTCTTTTTCTGTTTACGCAACTTGTTATTCTTTCCCTGCTTTGAGCTGCGAGAATAGAAGCTATTTGTTAATGTTCTGGTTCTCCTTCTGGCTCATGTAAAAGGGCAGACAGATAAAATCAAGTATCTGTGCAGGGATACTGCATGTACTTTTTCACTGTACTGCTTAATGATACTGGATTTAATTAAAAAATACGTGGTGTCATATTTTCAGTTATATTATTGCTTATAAAAGAGTTCTGCATTACACAATCATATTGACCATATCATGTCTCAGACAAAACATTCTAACCTCTGTCCGCCCCAGATGTACAAGTTGCAGAACATCTCACTTCAGAGCACTGGAATTGTGTTGTAAGGACAGAGTATGGCTAGGAGAGTGGATACAGGACCTGGAGAAACCAGCTGACACACTCCCCTTCCATCAAGGACTTTGAAGTTTCCAAAATATCTTTGTACACTGAACACGTACGTGTAGGATAAGAGGATAAATCATCTCAAAACATGAATGTGGTTAAAACAATAGCTTTAGTGCAACTAACAACTATCATGATTGCAAGCATTTTTGTTCCTAGGTTATCAGGAAACCTGACCTGATTTCCTGCAAACATAATTAATCACAAGCATAGGATTTGTCACCCTGATAATCTGTGACTGTCCCATAGGACACACTTTCCCACTACATGCTGAAAATGAATCTTGCTGTGACTGCTTACCTAACGCAGTACTTTTCAGTTCCTTGATTGTGTAACTGAAGTAAGAAATGAAAACCAGCTAATAATGAGTGAACTTTCAAATGGATCATCATTCATACTAAATTACTTTCAGCTGTAGTTTTTCATAAACATTAAAATATACTATATGGAGAACCAAATACCTATAGTACATAATACTCCACAAATGAAACCAGTTTAACACTTTTCAGAAATCTCTTTGTGAGTCATATTTTTAATAGTATAAACATTTTTATAAGCCAGCTTTATGCTTTTATATCTTGGAACTATAAAATCTCACAAAGCCAATTTTAAGTGTTTATTATTACCAATAAATACACAAGCTAGGCTGCAGCTGTAAACCCTTATGATGTAATCTGTACAAGTAAAATATTCCTTCACATGTTACTGTTAAATTGCTAAGTACTATAAAAATGGAAGTTTCATACTGACCATACCCAGGGAATTTACACACATTTTTACAATACCTTTTTGCTTAAAAGAAAACTGACTTTCAATGCATAGCTTGTACCGTTACTCCTATTGTGTGTTAGTCAGAAACAATGACATTTTACTTCCTAATAAGAAAATCTTAACTGAATTAATCCCTCTTTGGCTATGCTAATAAATTTTGTATTGCTATTTAATCCTAATTTAAGCATTGAAATATAATATTCTTTTTTTCCTGAAACATGAATACTTTTTTATTAAAATGAAAATATTCTCAAGACTTGATTTTAAATAAATTTAACTTCCAAGAGAAAATTATTTCATCAGAAAACCCTAAATTCTTTTCCTGCTCGAGTTGTGTTGAAACTGAATCTTCTGTGAGTACAATCTACTGATACATCTTCCATCTGGAAGAAATCCTTGAAATGTCTGGTCGGCCACTGCTTTGCCTAAATATATTCACAGAAAATCTGCTACAATTTCAGACCAACACTTATCTGGCCAACAGGTCAGAAACACAGAAGTTTTAACTGAGATAGTTAATGTCTCCCTATGAAAGGACATGTTGCCATCTCTCTCAAGTAACTCCTAAGAATCTAAGGAATGCTAAAGACAGAATCACATGCCAGTATTCCTCTTCAGGAAAATAGCGGGTCCTCAGCCTTTATTAAACTTTGGCTGATAAACTGAAGAGCAAGATGGAGGCCAGGAGGTCTAAGAGCTCCAACTCCCCTTTCTTATACCCAACAGTGTCATCCAAAGTATGTACACTTCTAAAAATGTCCATGGGATTTTCTGTGTAGTTAAGAAGCCCTGCCTTGTTCACAATATGGGCATATCCAGCTCCCGATGTGCCTAGAAATGTGTTAAGCTTAAAAAACTTTTGAAAAGTCCAAAAATAGCAGTGTGTGACAAAAACTGTCATTTTGAAAAGTCATTGCACAAAACACATGATAAATCTTGGAGAAGTAGATTAAGGTGAATGTAATTCTTTTGGCCTTACCACTGGTATGAATTTATACTCTGAAAAACAAACATTTCACTTCAAAATCCATAAACACAAGAAGCGTTTTCAATGAAACTCAGAAGGAAGGTGAGAACAAAGTGTTAAAAGAATATTAAAGAATATTTTAGCCTTAGACTTTTATATAAGTTTCCCTTCTGTTCATCATCTATCTAAACAAAGTCCTTTCTAGTCCTTCTGGCCTTCAGCACAGTTAAAATTCCCCACAAAATGCTCACCAGAACTGCGGCACAGTATCTCCATGCCAGCTCGCTCCTGGGGAAACCTACAAAAACACCAGAAGTTTACTAAATCATAGAGGCTAACTTAAAAAACATAAAGATGAGCAATAGTGATATATTTACAGTATGATTAAGAATGGATTTTCTGATGTACTGCTTTTCCTTGCCCCAACTGTGTGTAAACTGAGATGTAGAAGGCACAGTGACTGTGGGCAAGTAGAGTGGTTTCCTTAGAAACAATAAAAGCAGGACCTGTAAAGCAGAACATCCTCCCAACTGATGTGACTTTTTAATGCTTCTGATAACACAGAGAACAGACGTAAGTAGCCTCACTGTTTGTACACAGCACACAGCATAGTTCCCCAAATAGCTGAATTACTTTCCATATAAGATCATAAAATCTAAATAGAATCTCACACGGCTGCCATTAAGGAAGAGGGCAGGACTATGACGTTCCAATATTAGTATTATAGGCTAAATATAGCAGCCGGCATTTCTGGTGCTGACTTGTGCTCATTTCTTCTGTGATAAGTAATTCATCTCCCTCCTTCATGTTAACAGCTAGCTCGTGTATTGGAAAGATGTGACCACTGCATCAAGTATGTTTCTAGCAAATCCAGATTAGAGCTCATACCAAAAAGCCATTCCTTTTTCAGGTTTTTCAAAAACAGGAGGCCAAATTAGGCATACAGACAGCTCAAAGTGGTGAGACAGCAGGAGACAGAGAGGGGAAGGAGAAAGTTTGTATTTATGTACATATCAATCAATCTAGTTCATTTCTGGATGTCACAAGAAGTAAGGGACCACAAGCAGTCATGCACTGTTCCTCAGCGGGCAATAAGCAATGCTTTGTTTCAGTTAAGGGGTATAAATGCACTGATTTCAGAATACTGAGTTGGTTTTATGACTACTCTGTGTCTCATACACCATTCAGGACATGGTGAGTCTTTGTAATCTCTTTTACAGAACTTCATAATATAATAAATATAAACTGCCAACCGAAAGCAAAAAATTATATGGAAATATTGGTCACTGAAAAAGATGATGCACCCTTTCTTAGTTTCTATTGTTTTCTAAACCCATTTTTCAATTCTTTAAAACCCACACGCAGAATTGTATGTTTAGAAGAATAACAAAGAGGCAATCAGCTAGCCTTCTGCCAAAACCTTTGGCTCAGTCATGCACAGCAATTGACAAAGGCTGGGATCGCCACAGAGCCTTTGTCTCTACGATTACAGCAGACACCTGTATTCAAAGGCTATGCTCTCAGTGTATATTATTAAGATGCTGCTCAGTCCTAAGGGTGATGTTGGAGATAGAAAGTCAAAGGAAAGTACAAACACCCATCCAAGAATTGTACCTGCACAGTTCCACATGCTATATTGACTTGTAGACATTAACTGTAACTCAAATGAAATTAAATTTAGGAAAGACATAAAAATTATCAAGGTGTTTTTCAAATTTCTGATTCATTTTCCAGAGCATAGGTGTTCAAAGTGAAAAATAACTGGCCTCAAAAAATTTAGTACTTGATTTTATTTTAGTATTTCTTAGTATAATTGAGGATGGCTTCTCAAGGTACCTGTGTGAGTGCAAACTCTGTGGCAACCAGCAAAATATCTTTAGCTCTGGAATTCCTTTTCATCCTAAATCTTTGGCAATTGATACTTCCCTGACATTAGTACCTCCTTTTCGCCAACTTTCCAAATATATTTCTCCAAATATATTTTTTCTTATTATTTCCTTCCTTTATGTTATTCTTACCATAATGTCTGTCATACACACTCCTTAAAAAATAGTTTTGCCTCTTACTCTATCTTTTTACCATTCCTTTGCTAGCAGTGCTTATGAAATGATGATATTTGTTTCTATGCACACTTGTGCTGTGGTGTGTATCTCCATCTGCACAAATGCTCCCTTCTGTCATAGCACCAAACAGGTTTTGCATATTATCTCCTGTTACAAATAGATTTCACAGAATGATTTCTGGAGGAAACAGAATTTTAAGACCTGTAAATAAATACAATTTCACTGATTATTTTTTGTCTGTTAGTTAAGACATCTTTCTTTCCTTGATGTTAATTCATATTCCTACTTCATATGCCACTGAAAATGGTTCCACTGTTATTTCAGCTTTCCAAAATTAAGTCTTGTTATTCTACCCTCATTTCTTAAGTGCCATAATAATTACCCTTAAAATCTGGCAAACTTCTACTGTATGGGTGAGACAGAGGAGTAAAATTTCAGATTCTGTTGTACTAGTGTGCAAAACTTTAATCCTTTTTCTTTTCCTGTATAGTTTTCAGTGTTCCTCCAAATACTAAGCAACCTTGGAATACCACAGTAATTTCAGAAGTGAATAAAATTAGTCTAAAAGATGCTCTGTGGTTATTAAGAAATGGGTTATTAAGAAAACAGATTGTTTAGGGCACATAATTTAGCCTGGCTATATATCTACACTACATCTCAAATACCATTACTAGAGAGTAACATACTACAGAGCATAGAGAGAGAATTTGTAAAGCCCAAAGTCTCAACATAGGCAATCTTTGGCCAAGGTATCTACTAGACAGAGATACATGGTGCTGCAGTTACCTATGACTTTTGTTGAACCTTCAAATTGCCTTTTCTATTTCCCTCCACCTCAGCAAATCATATTTTCTCTATATGCAATTTGAAGATAAAATGTAATTATTTTCTAACATTTATATACTAGGGGTCAGTGTGTTCTTTTGCACAGATTGGTTTTATTCTACCAGGTCTTTGCCTGTTTCATCTAAAGATTTAAGAATTCCTTAATACATTTCCAAAGCGTATAGCAGGAGCAAAACATAACTGTTACAAGCAAGGTAAGATGTTGTAGGTAGCTCTAAGAGAGCAAAATGATTAAGAAATTTCAGAATGAAATGTAGAAGAACTTTTCCTCACAGCTGTTACAATGGGAGAATTCAGTTTATGTCTGTGTGTATGAACGATAGGAAATTTTAAAAAATATGTTTGTATCCAGATGTAATTTTAGCACAGTTTACATCCATAAATAACACAGGTCTTCTACTTCCTTTGATATTCTGGGTTTTTTTCAAGCCTTCTAATGGGTTTAACATTATTACAAAAAAAACCCCATTTCTATACCTGCAATTTATGGAGGTGTCAAAAGACACCTACTTACCAATTACTCTTGCACACATCAGAGCTGATTATTCCGTGGACAAACTTACAGACCAATGTGCTTCGGAAAGGGCAAAGTACAGATGAAGATCTGTTTGTAAAAACAAATACATTATGGTTTAGGAGTTAGTTTTTGTCAGTGCAGTACAGCAACAAGTATCATATGGCTGCATTTGTCCATCAGTGCCTTAGGAAAGAAATTAAGAAGCTACAATTTAATCCACTTCCCCTTTGCTTTTGGGACTCATTTGCTGCTGCCAATCACAGATATCAATCCTACCTCGGTTGTGTAGACCACAGAACCAAGAAAGCTGCTTGCATCTTACACATCATCTCTTAAGAGAAGGCAAAACCACATTTCTGGGAAGGCAAGATCCAAATCATTTAAATAGATGTATAAATTTAAAAGGTCAGATCCTTGTTTCCATGTCCCTGTGTAGCTAAACCTTCTGTAGTTTCTACCTTCACTCCGTCTGTGTGTGTGTGCATGTATATCAAACTTGAACAGCCTGTTTAAATTAGAAATGTAATTTTAAATATCTTTCAAAGATATACTTATGAGCAAGAATGTTAACGTAACTAAAGATAGGTAGTTTTAGTCTTCAATCTACTTGCTCGATTGTTTGACTGCTCTACTTCACCTTTTAGTCTGTCATTCCTATAACTGAAGTTCCCATGTTGCAAGAGCATACATTCTCTCTACTGATGACTGTAAAATTCTGAATTAACTCATTTAATTTATGTCTAGGCTGATAGGGGTGACAATCCCTATGCCAGGAGCTTTAATGAAAATTATGTTTTCTGAGTATGGTCATATGAACCAACTAGTGTTTATATGAACTGAATTGCACCATTCATCTGTGCTGGTGCTATACGTCACATGATTTTACTCCTTGGAATCACTCCAAAGGGAATTTCAATACCCGACAGATTTGGAGGCAGGGCAGGTTGTCATCTAGTCCACTAGGTTTTCAGGTACAAAATGATGTGTTTAAGGGATGCCCAGGCTCTTTCACATGGAAAGCCTTGCAGTAAAAAAAATCACTCCAAAGCTGCATAGCTAATAGTATTATTTCAAGTAATCTGCTTTTGCCAAACATCCTGTCTGTCCTACAAAACAACTGGAGATCTGCACATGGAGGACAAGGCAGGTGCTGAAATTTCACACTGCTTAAATTATTGCGTTCACTAATGTACTGAGAAGAAGAACTCTAGAAACTTCAGAGTAAATAAAGTGGGAAGTGAAAGTAATTCTTAAACCATGTTAATTTACTGTAATATAAGGACGAAAACATGCAAATAGTCATAAGTTACATAACTGACATTTTAAATCAACAGCTTGTTGCCAACGGCCTGGCAAGCCTCTCCAAACTGAGGATGACAATGCTAATGTGAGGGTGGGACAATCACCTCTCATATAATTCTATACTGAATGCTGGGAAAGGAATCCATCTCACCTAGCTTCAGGCCCCTCTCAGCTAGGGAAGAATTCAGATCCAGATCCAGATGAGAGACTAGGTATAAATTCAGTGTCTAAACTGAGTAAATTACAATCTTTGCTCATCTAGTTAACTGAGTCAGCTCAGTACAGAGAGCTACTGAAATGGTCAAAAGGCGAGCTCACTTCTATCTATGTTGCCTAGATCTGACATTGAACTCTGTTGTATAACTTTGGTGTTCAGCATAATTTGAGATTTCCCAGATATCCAAGATGTCATCTGAAGGCTGTCAGGTGTGGGATGGAGCCCACGGGAGAACCACATCCTTTTGTTATACCAGTCAGAGACCATGCTGAGTATCCTGGGGAATCTCAAATAACATGTATGTTAGCAACCGAGTTGCATCCTTATTAATTATAGAAGAAACTTAAATATCTGGCTCACATGCAGTCACCTTCCCATACACATGTAAATTTAGTGTCTCAGTCTGTCTGAACATGTATGTCTAATGCGGTCTAAGCAACTTCCTACTCTGTGTCTGGATTCTCTTTAGGCCACCAGTCATATTCACCAGCTTTGCAGACATCTGGAATACTCTAGGCAAGAAATTACACTAAATAGATATGTTCAGCCATCTGAAGCCTGCCTTCAGCTTCTAGCTTAAGCTAGCTGTTTAAATTTCCTCTCCAGAGTGGCATAGATTCTTCTGCAGGTCTATTCATCCTTGAAGAGTGAAACAGATTTCTAAAACTGACTCTCCACTGAGTGCAGTGGATAACAACACAACTTGTTGAGAGTAAAAGAATTAATTTTCAGGTAGACAAAGGTGGTGAGAGTGTTCAAGTATGTCAGCATTATTTCACAATGAATTGTCCATGGTGGTGACTTGGCTTGTGTTGGAGAGGCATCCCAGCACCCCAGTACAAATGACTTACTGACAAGGAATAGAAGAAAGACTACAGACTTGTTAGGGAACACAATCAGTAGTACACTTTAGATGTTATTAACATATAGACCGTGAGAAAATGAACCAGAATGCACAGTGCTTGATTTATGAGTTATGTAGGCTCATCCAGAGAGTCTTTTCTAAGTGAAAATTGTCTCTGAAAAAAAAAGGTTATTACAGAATGCTCCTTAAGAAGTACCATAGTCTTTTGTTTTCTCTCATTTACCTTGTACTAACAGTCTCCAATATTTGTGCAAACGAGGGAAACCCTTTATCTCCCAGGCTCTTGACTTCACATCAGGGGACTATGGTGTATTTGAGCCTTGACCTCATGTAATGCACTGTAAATCGTCAGTCTGTTGCCTAGACCTGTGCTTGCTCTGCCTGCATTTCATCATGACAGGAGTTACATAAACCCCAAGCCAATCAACACCGTACACCCAACAGGGCGTATCACAGGAGATCGACACAGACCCTTTGGACCAGAGCTTGTTTGTATCATCCTGAGTTGGGGCTTAGAGCAAGATGATCCTTAAGGTCCCCTCCAACCCAAACCATTCTATGATTCTAAGTTCAGGTCTTCTTTGAAAAAGGCCATGTAAATAAAATTTCTCATTTTTTTTATCCAAGTCTATAACTAAATGTCACTTGTGGTATAACTTTAAGTATCTCAGGGTGGCTGTTTTCCTGTGAGGCTTCATAATATAAGGTAGAGAAAAACTGTCAGAATTCATTGCTACTGTTTTGCTAGAGAAATGCTGGTCACCTTTGAGTACCATTTCACTGCACTTGATAGACAGAACAGTGGCCTCTTTAAAAATTAACCTGAGCTGCAAAATAATGTACTATCTTCAGGGTTACAAAGCTATTGCATTCTATTATGCTACTGTTTTAATATTTTGAAAGCAAGTTCTGTAGTATTTAGGAAGATTCATCAGGTGAAGTGGACCAAAACTTCTATTTACTCAGACAGGTTTTTATTCTCCTTCAAGTAAGACTAAGAAAATACTTTTCCTTCTGCCTACATGCTAAAGCCTTTCTTGATTTTGTACCTTATTATATAAGGGGACATTTATCTAGATCATAAAAATCACCTAACAGCTCTTTCTGATAGGGGGTTTCTTTGAACTATAGAGCCAAACCTCTGTACACCACTGCAAATTATGGAAGGTAGGATATGTTATATAGCTCTCTGGCTTCATTTAACATGAAAATCTGTCTTTGGATTCAAGTGGACTCATAATCTCATTTTCCTCAAATATTAAGAAAGAACAGAGCATCAAAAAGGGCAGAAAAAAAATCCATTATGTAGCTCCAAATCTGGAATAAAAAGATGATAAGGTATAAGTGGAGTCTTTTACAGCCAACATTTTAGTAGAAGTTGCATTCTAATTTGACAGTCCTATGATCCCTGTTTTATTCAAATTTAGTAATATAAAACCTAATCACACAGAAAGAGCTTTGACAAATACGGTTAACAGCATCTTTCCCATTATTTTATCAGGGCACATATTGTACAAAGTTAATGCAAAATAGCTACAATAATGTACAGCATAAAAAAAAAATTAAGATTTGGGAATGAGTTCTAATTATTCAGTTACAATATTATATATTTTTAACAATCTGATTTTGCCAACTTTTAAAAATGAATGTAATATTTATAATTTTAAATGAGAAAATTAGCATCTGAGCACATTAAAAAAGAGGAATCATTATGTTTAACATGTGTGACTCACTGAAGTGTTGCGAGTAGGAGGTTCTGTGTAGTGACCTGAATTGTACTGAAGATCCAGTACATTTTGTATTCTTTTCAGTCTCTCTCTTCGCAGACTCATGAACCAAACCTCCATGCACTACACATGAATGGAATTTTGGTTATTTTTCTGAACCAACTTTATATAATTATTAAAGATGTACAAGCTGTTTTATAAACAGTGGGATGGAAACTGGCTGGAGGAACATAAGCTAAGGAACAAAACTGAGACAAGCCCGTCTGCTTTTATGAAAATGATTGCATATTGTAATCGGCATAACTTTTGTAGTAGGAACATCTTCCACATGTCATCCAATGTGGCCTAAATAAATCCTTTCTGTAGTTTTTGGGCTCAGGTCCATAAAAATCAGTCAAATCACATTATTGCATGCAGATGCTGAAAACACTGCTGATCTCGGTGCTCTGCAGTCTCATTCTTCATCCTGCTTATCCTGACTGAGAATGTAAGCAGAGAAAGACTTCAAGAGAATCAAACTCCAGAAATATGAATTCCTGCTATAATGAGTAGCTGGACCCTATCTGACCTAGTGGATAGAAAAAGATGATAGTATAACATTTTACATTAGGAAAAAATAAATTAAAGGAAAACAGTCATTTCCACAGAGTGCACAAAGAAGAAACGAACAGAGCATGAAGTTAATTAACCCCTGCAAAACTTATCTCCAAAGCAGAACAAATATAGATTAATTCCTATTGCCCAATCACTCTCTCAACTCCATAAAATTACTTCAAATTTTCCCTTTCATCCTGCTCTCCCTTCAGACCCATCTTTCCTCCTCAAGAGGAGGAAACTAATGTGAATTCTGGAAACGTGAACGATTTCACATATGTTTTGTTCCACTACAATATCTACAACCCTATTTTTGTTATGTTGTTCTTTGCGACACAAGAACAAGCATGGCAAATTCATCCTGTATGTGTTGTTAGGTATTACTGTATTTTAAAAGTTTAGGCTAGCTAAGTAAGAAGAGGAACTACATAAACTGAATTGCTACACTAAGTGTACTGTGATTTTTATTGATCTGTTTGAAAAAAAGGGAAATTCTGTATTTCCTACAAACAATGCAGCCTGACAAAATTCAATACCACTAGTTCCTTCTTGATACTGTCACATTCAGTGCTTTCCTCACAACTTTGTCACTTTACCTGTACAATGTCTCAGTGCAGGTAGGCAGATCTTAGTCACCCAGAGTATTTTCATGGTATTACTGAAGGAAAGGTCAAACCTGAATGAAAGTTTGGGATGACTGGGAAGGAGATGGGTAAACAAAGAAACAGAATGAGTTGAGTCTTATTGTGAACAGTTGCTCTGATGTGCCTTGTCTGTAAGACTCTTGAACGCTGTCCTAGTTCCCTAACTGGCTTGCAGTTCTGTACACAGAGGAGTATCTCCCTTTTCCAAAGACTACCTGCAAAAGCTGAACTTCTGAATTTTTAAAAAACATTGAGAATAAGTCACTGAGATACTTCATTCATACCCTATATGATTTTTTATGTGTCTGTAAAAGAAGGAATCTAAAAAAAGAAATCATGAAACCTCTGTTTTAAGCATCCTTTTACTGGGTGTAACCACTGGAGTAACTAGTGGTCTCAAGACAGCAGCTAGGCAGAAGTGAAGACAGGATGCTAATGGAAGGAGGGTTTTTTTAAAAGAAAATTATTTGAAGGACACACTAACTTCCTAGAGGAAAGGGGTGACAGAAGATAGAGTGACAAAGTTATGAGGATAGTCTCAAACTGCAAGAAAGATCATAATTCTTTCAATCTCCCTTGACTTCTTTGATTTTGACTGTGGCCTCAGGGCATGACTGCAACATACACAGTAAATAATAAACAATGCAATAGGTCCTTGAGGCATTCTCTATTTCAGTGGAGCTCTTGACCTATGAACATCCTGGAAATAGTTTTTTTGGCACTGTCATAAATAAATTGGGCCAGAATGGCCCCTGCAAGCAACAAAACATAAAAAATATAAAGAAAAAACCATTCAGAACAGAAAGTAAGCCATGCACGCCCTTTTGTGTGCAATGAAAAGATGCCGAAGAATTTGGATGAACTGAACAAAATAGAATAAATGAAAAAACAATGTGTATTTATATTCTTCACTAATTTTAAGTTTAGAGCAAAGCTTCAAGACTTTGCTAAACATTTATAATATAAGATCTGGCAAGGTCTCCAAAAATGTTGACTTCCTAAAAATAAAATAAAAAAACAAATTACTGATGTTCCTAAAACTCAAGTATTTATTGAAATTCCACACTGTTTTATTTTAGAAGTATTGCAGTACAAAAGTTTTTCTGCAAAGGTAGGCAGTTTTCTTATTAGAGACCTTCTCTAGAATCAGAAGTCCTAGGACTTATACAACATAATGTCACAAAGGTGCTTGAATGTTTTGCATTACACCCAAAATTTCTGATGTTTGATTAATAAAAAAGCAAACAGAAAGCATCTTCACACCTCAGTGTCTCACAACTGGTAACCAGTACCAATGTAACTGCTTGCTATATACAGACTCTTTCAGGTCCTGAAAAATCCTAGATCCCTGCTGCATAATGGAACAGATTAAACAGTAAAATTGCAATTATATTCAGCAGTTGTATCTCTTTCCTGGTGGTAGTTTTGTAGAGTGGGAGAGTAAGAAACTCAGATCTTTTCAGGCTAGAGAAACAACATAGTTTACTGTATCTGGAAATAGTCATCTACTGTAGAAGAGGTGCATATTGCCCCAGCAACATTTGTAATTTAAACCAGTGAATGCAGAGAGAGTTCTTCTGATTTAAAGGATGAGATATCCTTGCACAGAATTTCCCTACGACTTTCACCTGCTCATGTTCTGCTTTACCAGAAATGTCGCATTGGATACCAAAACAATTTATGGATTACCCACTCAGAGATATCTTCACCCCTTGGCAGGTTGCATTAAAGCTGGAGATAAAATAAACCCCAGAAACTTCAGATGTCTGGTAGCCCATGTGAGAAATTATTAAAAACCATGAAGTCTGAGGTCTCCTAGAGCTGCATTTTCAGTCAACCAAGTGAAAAATTGTCATGGAAATGAGTGATTAAATTACTTTAAAAAATCACTGTCAAAGGTATTAGCAAAAAGTGACATTGCCAATGTGACCCAGGGCATCTGCACCATCACATAAATTCAGGACCTTCTATAGAAGAAAGTAAACGTCTAGATGTTTTCTGATGAAAAGCCTTGTCAAAATCAAACTTCACTGACATTTACATGTTCTGGGGGAATATGCCAATTTCAGTGCCTTTCTGATGGATAGTTTAAATACACTTCAAAATATAAATAGGTTTATGTTCTCCCACCTCTCCATCCAATGTTTGTTTCCTTGTTAAATCTTACATGATTTCCAAGTACTGGAGGTTTTCACCTAGATTGTAAAACTTCTTTTTCCATGACTAGGAAGAGAACTTGTGTGTGTTTCCTTACTTGGCTTAGATGTACTGCTTTTCTATTTGCAGATTAGCTTTATTTGTGTAGGTGGGATTGGTCTCTTCATCTAAACTGGCTGCCTGAAAAATCATCAGCCAACCATCAGAACACAGCAAAGCACCCTAAGTAAAATCACATGATAATGGCAATTCTTTTTACAATCTAGCAGCAAGAATATGCCGCTCATAGAACTGATAAAACTATTCAGAAACATTTCTTTGGAACTTCTCTTAAAATTCATAAATTCAGTAAAATTAGAACATTTGCAGGGCTGTTCAGCTTCACCAAGTACCTGCCAAGTCTCCTATGCAGCCCTGCAGCAGTTTAGTTCAGGGTCAGAGATCCTGGAGTT
This sequence comes from Ceryle rudis, assembly GCA_033439905.1. NCBI lineage: Eukaryota > Metazoa > Chordata > Aves > Coraciiformes > Cerylidae > Ceryle > Ceryle rudis. The sequence goes on along the minus strand of JAAGNO010004194.1, from coordinate 18,660 downwards.
GCCAGTCTGCGTGCCAGCTGGAATGGAAGAGATATAAATAAAACATGTGGGGGGGGGTGGTAGTGAGGGAAAAGTTGTTGTTCTTTTCCTGTGCATCCCTGAAATGGTGATCACACTGCCACAGCAACCTCCTCGTGCCACGCAATCTAGGACTAAAGAAATATTTATATTCTTTATACTAGGAGGGCAGATTGCAAATATCAAATTGCACTCCTCGTGTTATTAGGAAAGGTCGCATACAATGCAAACTGGGGTCTGAATGCTACATCTGTACCCAAGCTGAGAGTACTCAAGCTGTAATGAACACACTACCAGTGAATTTAGACAATATTCAGTGGCTAGGTAAGGATCCAAAATCCCTGGCAAGTACGTTCTTCACAATCAAATATCTACCTTTATTGAAATGTACTAAACTTTAATTGTTTTTCCTGCAGTTTCCCATGCCAGGTATCTACTCAAAGCTGATTCATTGTGATGTTTCTGAAAAAAAATGTTTCAGGCATTTCTGAGAATGATAGAAGAGAAGGGTACATGTATTCGCTGTTCTGAAAACCTTTTGCGTCTCTTTCAATAGAAGCCTACGTAGCTCAAATGCACCTTTCCTTGACATAAGAGATAGACAAATAGAGATAGAGAAGATAAAATGAGGAGAAAAGAAAAAGAAAGGGAAAAACAGTTAAGGAAATCTTCTGCTCCCATGATAGCTGTTTCTGTCTGTGCCTGGTATTCAAGACAGTAATTTCCCAGAATCTCTGTCAGAAATTTATCAGACATTACTTTAAATATTGTACTTAAGAAGGAAAAGAAAATAAGCCCAGAAACTCCACCTGGTATTCAGGAAGATGCCTCATCGCATTGTATTCAGGTAACAGAAGTAATTTTGTCTGACATCTTCCAGTTAGTAATAATGCCCTGATTTCATATGCCACTGGCATACTAGCCCATTATTTAATTGGCTAATAAACAGATATATTCAATAATCATGGTGGACTGTGCCAAACTGCCAGTCTTTGTTCTAGAAACATGCTGCGAATTAATAATGATGATTTAATACAAGGATCTATTACAAGCAGTTTTTGGCTACCATGGAATTTGTACAGGGGGAGAAACGACGTTCAAGTTTTCAAGGTCTTCTGCATCTAAGAAGGAAGAAAATAAGCAAAGTGGCTGGCATAGTATGGGTGCTTTCCCTTGATCAAATGGAGAGTGCGATGAAGAAAGTAAGCAAACACAAGGCGATCTGTCCAGCTTTGTGAGGTATCAAGCCATAGGGATTCTATGATAACAGTGCTAAGAGACCGCATTAGCGCAGCCAGAAAATACAACCAGATAATCAACTGACAGTGAAAATGGCAGGGTGGATAAATCTGGTTCAACAGGGAGTCTTTATTCAGCAGGGCTGATACTGCTGTGCCGTGACGCAGTTCGGCGGGCTGCAGCGAGGCCGGCATGTGGCTCCACAAGAACAATAGCGATTGACTACAGATGGGCACTTCCTCTCCAAAAACACTCCTCACCGCTCTCGCTTGCAGGGAGGGATACGCAGACACACACTCCGATCTCCATGGCAACTACTTACTTCAGCATGACATCAAGCCCAGATCAAAACTCCATAGGCGTCAGATAGTACATGCTGTTTCTTTCCTTGAATTAATAATATTGATTTAAAAGGAAGGTTCCATTAACTGTTTCTTCTCTATGCTGGGTATAATTACTGTCTGCGGTGCCTGTACTATTCCGGGGACTTGAAAACAGGAAGCACAGCATCGAGTTAAATAATTCATGCTGTGCTGCTGCTCACTTTGTTCTTAGAAGCAGAGTTATTGCTAACTGGGCACGGTAATTTCAGCACAGGGATGATAGGATTACAAAATGTCTAATTGCCCTCTCATGTGATAAGATTACTTTTCTGAAAATGCTTTAATTCTTCCAAGCAGAGGCAAACAACCCAGACAAGTGACCAAACAAGAACAGCCTGCATGAATACCGCTGAGATTTTCCTTCTGAAAGCAGTGAAAAGTACACTTGAGACTTCATTCTCCTTTATTCCTGATCTTCCCTGCCGCCCCCCCCCCCCACCCCGAG
>JAAGNO010004194.1:0-10694 GCA_033439905.1 Ceryle rudis | reverse complement strand
CCTTCTATTTATAGCAGCTGCCCCTCTGCGCATTCCTCTCTAAGTCACTCTCCTTGGCTTTAATCCGACACTGTTCAGACGCCAACTAGCGGTTTTCTCTGCTGGAGAAAAAAAAAATAATAATTCCAAAAAAAATAAAGAAAACCTGGTGTAAATTATTAGCACTCCAGAAGCATCAGAGAATACATTTTACTTTCATATAATATCCCATTCCTCAAATAATGCAAGGAATAAGAAAGAAAAAAAAAAACATTTCTTTACAGGAAACCCCTTCTTATGTATTGCAGTTGCGTGAGCACGGCCAGGACGTGTATATCATAGAGGTCCCACATGCACACAGTCAACATGCCTCCAGCTGGGGACTTCCTGCAAAACCCCAGGGACATGCCACCTGCATGTTAAGCTGGCTCTCCAGCCAGGATTTCTCCTTAACGAGAAGGGGGAGGGAAGGAAGGCTTCTGAATTATAAAGGCAGAATGGGAAGCCCCTGAAGTGACAAAACGCTGAATTATTCATTGTGCAGTTTCTAATTGTTCTTGAAGTTAGCAGCACCATTTACAGTTAAATTAGCTCATCGTTGCTGTTTTTCCCTCCTCTCTTTCCTAAGTAGTAGAGAAGGGAGAAGGAAAGACAGTCCTGAAATGCTCAGATCAGTCTTGCTGCAGCTCTTGTGCAGTGAGCCAGAACTGAGAACCAAATGCACACTAAAAACTAAATGTTGCCAATTATTTATAGGCATACATTATAATCTCAATTCTGATATTTAATAGAGTTTCTCATTAAAGGTCACAGCAATTGCCGCTCTAGATCAGACTAATCTCACTTGGTGTCCTATTTTTCACTGAGTAGCTAGTGTTAAGTGCTTTTGAGACAGCAGCAAGAAACCTAGTGCTGGACAATTATGGTCTAAACTATATGAAGAAAATATTTTCCTGTCCTTCATGAGCTATTTGCTAGACAAGACTGAATAGATAGCAATGTGCATACCATTAGAAGAAGTGGATCACAATTACACATGGAATTACAGAGATGAACTTTCAGTTCCAGTTTGAATACGACTGATGTCTTGGTTGCAGTGGCATCCGACAGTAACATCTCATTCCATAAATTAAGCATGCAATACATGAGGAAAAATTACATTTCATAGAATAGAGAAATCATAGAATCAGTCACAGAAATAATTTCATTTTTCTTAAATTTGTGTCTGTTATGCCCTATATAAGTAGGAACAGTTAATTAGCGACATCCACTTGACATCGTCTTTTCCTGTCATTATTACCCATTCCTTTATCATTTCACATCTTGAAACTATGTTTTCCCATCTAAGTTAACAATTCCCAACCTTTGAATCATAAATTTCTGTTTTCTGAATATTTCTGTCATCTGGCTCTGAATTTACTGAAGCCTTTTGAGATGGGAAGATTAGAACTCATTGATTCATGTAATGGCATTATACATGCTAACATGTTGTTTCCTTTTTGACCACCAGTGCAGAATGAGCAAAGGTCAATTAATCTGACACCACTGCTTATCCTTCCGATCAATATTGCCTCATTGTTTCCTTGTTCCCCCACATCTGCTTGTCTGTTGTTACACTTAGATTGAAAGGTCTTTCAAGCTGGAGACTTTTTACTCTGTCTGTGTAATGGGTGAGCACAGCAGAGGCCAAATCAGAGTCTGGAAATCCTGTTGCAAGACAAATAGTTAATATACAAGTGACAAAAAAGGGTTCATATTGGTGCCCTTGTTTTATTGGTTTGTTTTGTTGTTTGGTTGGGGGGTTTTTATTTTATTTTTCCCAGAGTCACTTCAGTTAATTTAGAACCTAGTAATGTGTATAAATCAAATTATTTACTGGAATATGCATTACTTAGCATTTATCTTTATTGAATTTCATTTGCCATCAAGCTGCACATCTAATCCGTTAGATTCTCTGAATCTATTAAATGCAAAGTCTCAGATAGATCTATCTTAGGAAGTCACTTTACTGCAGATAGCTAGAAGATTGAAGGATATACCAGACAAAATGTGCTTGCCTTTCTTCTTAGTATGCTCTTTCTGTATATGTTTGCTGTCAGAAAGAGGGTACTGGATGAAGCTGATTTGTGACCTGACCCAGTAGAGCTATTCTAATATTCTTAGGTCTTTCTGAATTTTCCTGAGTTAGTTAATGTTAATTGCTGTGCCATACACATATTTTACATGAACATTTTTAACTGTATGTAAAAAAAACCAAAAGGTCGGGAAACCTCACTTTTAATTCTTTTTTCCTTGATGAAATTTTAATGTCCTTTCTATCCCTTGCCTGATTTTTGATCTATCATAGCAACTTTCATGTAAACCAATCATTATTTAGCTTTCCTATGTTCTTCCCCTGTGGGATTTAGCAAACAATCTGAAAATCAGATAATATATTTCAAATCTTGGTTTGCCTACTATTTCACTTACATATGCTTGGAACCATTTTGGGACCAAAACCCTGCTGTATTCGTGTGTAAAGTCAAGTTTGTTTGTCTTTCTCACACTAGGAATTTTTACAAATTATATTTTAATTACTGTTTCAACCAACTTACCTGTTATTCAAAGAAAACTTGTCAGTATTCAGTGTTCAAGACCTTTCTCAAAGCAATTTTAGATAGATACACTTCATCCCCTCAAACACTCACATAAACTTTAGGATTCAAAACTACAAAAGACTTGGAAGTTGAAAACCTCTTTTAATACACTCAGCAGTTTCATTCTCAGACTCCAGGTTGGGAGCTGCTGCTCATCAGCCCATCAGTTTATCTGAGTGCCTTTGTTTCTGATAGTACCTTACCTTTATTATTTTTCAAGCGCCAATCCTCTACAAGGGTAGAAAACATTTCTCTTCCTCGCAATGTTCTTTTTAATTGTTTCTCCCTGATGTTCATGCAAACCAACTAATTAAATCCCTAGAAGCTTTCCTGTTTACAGTTTAGCACAAAATGTTATTTATTTTTCTCTAGTTAGCTATTTGCCACTCAAATTCCATTTTAGCACTCTGATTTTTCATCTTCCATTTTACTTGAATTCCATATTCTGAAAGACAGCTGTCTGAGTGGAGTAATCTTGAGAGCTTTGCCTGGTACTCATGCTATCCTCCCTTCTATAACACAGGTACCCAAACCTTTTGACTGCTTGCCAGAGCTGTACACTGCTCACTGTTTATTACCTGTAGTTACTGCACATCCAAAGTGGCCACAGGATCCCAAAATCATCTGCTGTATATACACACGAATGGATTCAGCACTCAAGAGCTACATGCAGCGGTTGTACCTCCAAACTACATGGTAATACATAATCACAGGTATCCTCTTCACCTCTCTAATGTATTATTCATAAAAAGTCTTTAAAGAAGCATCATTTTGAAGAGTTGTGTCTCTCAGCACTCTGACAGATTTAAAGAAACAGTTCTCTGTTTTTAACTCCAGCTTTACTGACAGTGACCATTGGTTTCTGCCTGGAAGGGCTCTCCTACTTTGTCAGTCCAAATGTGGGGCAGCTTGAACTGCATCAGTAGGTTTCACCAAATTAACTAGATTAGCTAAATTAGTGTGTTCTGACTCTGCAGGTTGTCCATTAACTGATTCATTAATTAGAACAAGGTAAAGCACTACCTACTGTTACAAACCAGAGTTTATTATGAGTGAAGATAATTAAATAGGTAAGTACGAAGTCACTCAGAACACCATGAAAATGCTTCCCTAGAGCACTTACTAGCTTGGGCAGCTTAAAATAAAAGGGCAAAGGTAATTATTTCTAATCTGAAAATTGTATTTTATTTTCAAGAAAAGAAGCTTCTTTGCAGATCTAGAAAAAGGTGATTCCAAGTTCTGCTAACATTAAGCAGAAAATATTCTTGACTACTGAAACTTTTCTTCATCATCTCTTGTTCTAGCCACAGGTCTGCTGGCTACATCTTCAGCAGTTAATTAAATGGGCCATGGATCTTTCTGTGGACCTGAAGCCAGCTGGCACTGCATAGCTCATACCAGTCCATAGAGCTAAGCCTTCTTGCCTCCCAGAACAGAGTAGCCAAGTCCAAATGGCCTATTAGGAATGATCCCCTCTCCCTGGTGACTCCCTAACTGTGCTCAGGCACAGTTGTCACAGTCCAAAACCAAGTTAGAAATCATGCCAACAATTAACAGTATAGTTAATCACAGAGACCTCCTGAACCCATGCCTGAAATGTTTAGCTTCCCAACAGAAACATAGCGATTCTGTTTCCAACAGGACTGCATAAATTATACTCTTGGTATATTTGCAATCTCCCCAAATAAATGCTTCATTGTCCCTGGAAAACAGAAAGGAATGAGAAAACCACCACCAACAAAAACAAGAAAAAGAAAACCAAACCAACAAACAAAAAAAGAGGATAGGAAGAAATTAACAACTTCTTTGATGCTATGTCAACCAGCTAGATTACCACCTTCTCCTAGGTTATTATTTATCAACTGTAGGAATGGTACTGGTAATTGCAAAGCATGTATTCACTGATCCTGAAAGTATATCTTTTTTCCTGATGCTACCTGCAGTGACTTAATAACCTAATTTCAGACAGCAGTTCAGATGGAAATGCTTCAAGAAGTTGCTGGACGAACAAATTCACTATCAAGAAGGAAATTACCAACCATCAGCTGATCTGCAAAAAGCCAGTGGTTGTGAGGGAGATGGAAGTTGAGGTTTGGTGTTCCAACCCCCCAGTTTATCTGCCTGGAATTTACATAGCTATGTGCTGCCAGTCCTGGTAGGTCACTATTCTTCAAAGTGAGCTGCCTCAGAACTTTTTTGGTTTCCACAGGGTTATAGGAAGTGCTTTTAAAGCTTATCAGAGGGGTTCTCTTCAGATTCTTAACATATACTAAAATCAAGTGATTGTGGGTCACTACTTCCTAGGAAGTGAGAGAATGGAATAAAACCTGTAGATTTCTCTCCATTTCATCACATTTCAGGAACTTAAAAGGATGACCTTGATACAAATAGAGCTGGATTTGAAACAGGTTTTCCAGTCTGCAGAACAACGAAATAGATCTTTTGGTTCCAGGATGGACAAAGTGCAGAACACTTTACATAGCCTTAGAGGGGAGAAAGCCAATGTACTGAAAAGCTATGGGCTAGGGCACTCATCCTGTCAGCCAATGTCAAAGAACAAGATATGAATTTGAGAGAGGAGAAATTTAATATTGTCTGTCATACCTCAGGTGCATGTCCTAACCGTCAGACTATTAGTTTTCTCACGAGTAGCTAAAAATGTGTTCCCTTCAAAAAACTGTTTTTTCTCAGATGTACTGCTAGAAGCAAAGAAATTCTATTGCAAAATTTGGTTTAACTGAACTAGCATTTTCCAACCAGAAACAATCTTACCCTTCTCTAGTAATTGGTCTGCATTATTTTATGCTGCTTGAAGAATTTAACTGTGCAAAGTGCATTGAAAAAGATACTTTGTTCGGAAACATTGAAAAAAATTGATTAGCTATAAATGTCAACACAATCAATACCTAATTTCTTTAATGCTGTGCAGAATAAAAAAAAAAATAAAATAGCAAAGTGAATTGTTCTCTTTTTGTTCCTCAGGAGATGAACATTAACAAAGTCTATGAAGAAAGACACAAAACTCTTGCACTCTACAACTGAATGGTAGACACATTTTCAAAATTATTCATGTACTTCCTTATACAGACTTCTGAAGTATCTTCCAGTTCCATATTTTCTTTCTATTTACTCATTTCTACTTCCTCTGCTCTAGTAGTTCTTAGATTTCCAAGAACGTGATCTCTTTTGTTTCTGTGGAATATTAATGTTTGATATTCCCTCAGAACTTTGATCTTTCTTTAGTCTATGTTATTTCAGGTGATATTCTATTGGAAAATTCACATGCTCAGCCAAGAGATCTCCAAGAATCACTGGGTAATTTCAGAATTAATACATTGTAATCATTAATGACTTTTTTTTAATCTATAATCTATTCATGTTAGGTTTTCTTTGCTCATGATAAGGGAAACTTTTGCCATTCCCTTCAATGGAGGGAAGGAACAATCCTAAAACAGTATTCATCCAAAGTGAAAATTAAAGAACTTTGAACTATCTCATTACTTTCCAGGTCTTAACAGAAAAATCTTTGTACCTTAGAAGCCTTGGAATGAAATATTAAGTAATATCTAACAGTTATTACTGAAACGTTTCTGTGTCCACCAAACAATACTTGTGACATATTTCAGAGAATAAACGTAGAATTACTGAAGTTGTAAATGACCTTCATGATCATCAAGTCCAACTGTCTACTAAACCTTATCTTGACCACTAAACCATGCCCTGAATTGCCACAGCTATACATTTTTTGAACACATCTAGGGATGGTGATTCCACCACCGCCCTGGACAGTCTGTTCCAATTCCACATCACCCACCAGTCCTTCTCTGTTAGTAAACAGCAGGTCTGGTGAGGCACCTCCTCTGGTCGGCTCAGTTACCAGCTGAGTCAGGAAGTTCTCTTCCACACGCTCCAGGAACCTCCTGGAAAGCTTCCTCTCTGCTGTGCATGATAATAATACAAAACAAACCAAACAAAACAAATTACTTCATTTGGTGAAGAAAGCAATTTATTAACATCTGCTTGTATGTGCAATTTATTTTAATCTTGCCCTAGTCTAGTGAACGGTGTCTCATTCTAAAGCACTAAAGAAGAAAAAAAGTTCCTAATTCATAAAACCCAGCAAAAATATTCCAAATAGACATTTGCACTGTGTATTTTATAAAATTACTTTCTCTGTCATGTCACTGATTTTTCAATAATTTATATGCTCTCAGTAACGATAACACATTTATGGTTGTTGGGGATCTGACAAATGAAATTCTTCCAGTTGCCCAGTTCCTTTTTTTCATAATGTTTCAATTTTTTAAGCTTGTAGGCATAGGAAGCAGTGTAGGACAATGGGTATTCTGAAAATACTTTGTATATGCCAGATACAAGCATTAAATTGTATATCATTCAAATGACATGCTATAATGTGTCAACAGTACTATAAGACATTTGATGAAGATTTAACAATTTAATTGTGATTTTTTTCAAAACACATAGCATTTTTTTTGGTTTCCGTGCTTTTTTGTCATTACTGAAGCCAATAACCTTGTCGAGTGTATCTGCATTAAATGCATTATATGCCATTTCTGCTCCATATCTTCGTTCAATATTTAATGCTGCTGTTTGCAATATTGCCAACATTACCAATGTCATCATATTTTTATGTAAGTTATGCTGACAGATAATGACCTCAATTAAACAAACAGGAAAACGTGAAAAAGAACATCATGATTATAGTAAATAACCACGGTGACTGAGTGAGTGAGTGAGTGAGCAAGAGAGCAGGAAAGCATCTCAAACCTAAATCAAAGGTTTCTGTGTGTTATGACAGAATCAAAGTATTCCTGTCAATAAATATAACAAGTCTAGTGTATTGTAGGTATGCTTTGCAGGATCAGGTATATGAGATTGAATTAGATCAGTGTCAGCTCAGATACTGATGTATAGTCCAGTAGTGTCTGTTATCAGCCAATGGAGAACTGAAAAAAATTGTTGGCAAGAAATTATGAAAGGGAAACCAGAAAAAACTTCAATAACTATTAGAAGTTTATATTGTAGAGAGCTATAACTCATATTTTGTTTTTCAAAAAATGTATTTATAGTTCAAAGATTATCCTCCAGAGCACTTCAGAATTTCTTTTAAAAAATGAATATAATTATGATGTATAAAAATAATATTTTCAAAATGTTATCAGGTTCTTGGCCTCCATGATCTCTCAGGGTTTTACAATTACCTTTCTTTAATGAGTAGTCATTATTCTTGCAGTGGTATGATTTAAAAGGCTGTCTGAATGCTTCAAGTATCATTATTTTTAACAAATTTTGAACAATATTCTGTATCTTTGAATTTTACCAGAACTTGAATTTTACTGGGCATCAAATATGGAAATATGCTTGTCTTTTTTTCCAGCTCTGAAATCTTAATTCTTGCAAGTGTTGCATACTAAACAAAGTCTTTAATATCTGCTGGGCATCTGCCCAGTTTACTTCTTTCTCTACAGTTACAGTTTTGGCAGGTTTTTGACTCAACTATGTAACCATGCTTATGACTGGCATATAGTAAAACATTATATAGGGTCAATTACTATTAATGATCAACTCTTAAGTAGCTCTTCAAAATCCTTCATGCACATTAACTGATTAATACACAGCACTTTTACTGGAAGTGTAGTGTCTTCATAGTAAAGTCACAATGTACTGCTAGGAAGTTGCGCTGTAATTCTATAGAGGTCTTTGATATCTTTTATTTTGTGTGAGCATCTGTTTTTCCCCACTGTTTCAAAACACAGCCAACACCTACTTGCTTTATTTGCAAAGCAACTAATCAAGAATAATCAATTCCTTTTAATTAAAGTAATTAAGGTTAAATTCTTACAAACTGAAGCAAATGATAAAACTCCTACAGACCTTTAATACGGGCCAGATTTCTTCCTTAGCATTCCTTATGAGTTTAAACCTAAAAAACCCACATTAATCTCTTTCTGCCCATTTATCACAAACTTCAACCAGAAAATACATTAAGCAGATTTTCCTGAAGGATACAACACTCAACAACTAGATGGATCAATCTATTTCTTTTATTTTCTCTAATTTCTCTAATGCATCAAAGCTCAAAATATTCTATCTTCTTATTTAGGCTACTATAACACTCTATCTTCTTTCTATAGTAATAGATGACGTTTGCAACCTAAATAAAAAAGGAGTCTTATATACATGTCCATGTGCATATAACACCTGCAAAACTCATGCTAAAAAGGTAGTATTGGAATTGCAAAGTCAAGCTTTCCAAACTCAAGTTATGCTATAGATAAGGTTCCCTATGCATTCATAACTCAGCTCCCCATTATATATTCAGTACAGCAAATGTTTAATTTTATTTAGCACAATATTTTCCTATAAAACTGGAAGCTCAGTCCACAAGATGAAGAGTGTTCACTTCATGAGCAGCTATTTATTATTATTTTGCCTTTTCTTCTTGTTCTTCATGGAGTCCTGTGGTCTGTTTATGCCATGCATATGGCCATGCATGCCATTTAAAGTCCTTCTCAGTAAAAGGCATTGTTTTGCTCACAAGCTTTTCCAACATTAAGACCACTACCACATTTGAAAGTTTGTTAATACTTGTACACTTTCATCCCAATATTGTGAGCTAAACAAAAAGTATTAGTATTACAGAAAAAGAAGTAAGTCATAGATTTAAATGCTCAATAATTTTGCTTGAGAAGTCCAGGTTGTTTAGAAGTATGCAGCCCTACATATGGCTACATATGTTCAAAGACCATTTTCCAATGATTTTGCAGAAAACCTATTCAGTAGAAAAAGTTAAATACAACTCTTTAAAAATACACAGAACTCTATGGCATAACCAAGAAGGCCTTCTGCACGACCTTGTTTTTAAGGCAAGATTTAACTGTATTACTCATAGGCCAGTCTTTGCACAGTCCCTGACCACACCTCCTACGTACCCATGAATTCTGTAACAAATAACACAGGATCCTACAGGCAAGAGCATTATTCCTACACAGGTTTGATTTCCAGCCTGCACACTGAACAGAAGCCTGGATGGAAGCTACTTCAAAGGCTTTTTGGAACATGTATTTGAAAATCATGTTCTAGACCACTGAATCTGAGAATACTTGTAGTTCCATTTGTGAATTTGACAGATGAGGTATGAAATATTACATTTACAGTAACTGTTATCTTAACATCAAATGAAAAACCCTACTATTACAGTAAAATTTATTTCACATTCATCATTAATAAGCACATTTCTGGAAACCTAATCAACTTATGGAACTAATTAATTTAATTTACTTAAAACCATGTTGCTAACTGATCTGTAATGAAACTTCACGTGATCACACATTTAATATAGTAAGGTGAATTATTTGTCAGAACAAAGAAAAAGATTAAGATCGCATTACTAAATGTATTGTCTTAACAACTCTGCACTCCTAAAAATATTTCTTTTTCAATATATTCAGTCATTTGGCACTTAAGAAGGACAGAAAAAGAAGGAAGAGGGGTAATAATTCATATATGTTTAGGTATAAACAGTAAGTTTCTGGCAGTTTATGCCATGATTGATTGATAATATGTAATGCCTTTGCATCTGTTTCTATTTTCATAAATCAGACGTGAAGAATTTAAAATATAAGTGCATCTAATCAGATTAGCTTTTGCTGGTTTTCTCCTTTATATCTCAGGCAAGTGCAAAATGAAACTGGTTCAACAGTTTGAGATCACATCTTTCCATAGAGTTGAGCATAGGTGAAAAAATTTTCCACTCAAGTACCCAGACCCAAATTATTATTTACCTCAAATCCTTTAATACTGCACATGAGAAACAAAACACTACAAAAAAAATCCCAAAGTTGTTGCTTTCTAGATACTACTCCAAAACAAGGTTTTAGACATGTAAATGAAATTCCATGCAATAGCAAGCACAGTGCAAAGTGATTTTTTAATTAAAGAAGATATTACCATTTCTGTAAGAAGTAATTTCCTAAGGTAATTTTACACAGAATTACACAGAATTATCATAGAGGCTGGAATAGACCTTTGAGATCATCAAGTCCAGCCTAAGACCTG
>JAAGNO010004192.1:0-20943 GCA_033439905.1 Ceryle rudis | reverse complement strand
ATATAAACTGCAATTTTAAATGAAATCATGCTCTGCCAAAACTGGTCTGCTTTAAGACTGGTAACTTTAGTGGAGAGAATTAAGATGTTTCAGCAAGTATCAATTTTCTGTTAAGAAAATGTCCGCAGGACAAAATAAAATTCAAAATTCAAAATTAAAAAAAAAAAAATAAAAATAAAAATCTTAATTTACAAGAAGCAGTGTAAACAGCAAAAACAACAGAAGCCACAAAGTTTCACGCACCAGCCACGGGCAGATGGATAACTCCAAATACTCATAGAACTTTGTATCTTCCTTTGTTGGTTGGTTGATAAGAATTTTGCTGCAAATAAAGGGAAGAATAATCACAGTTAAAAGTGGAAATGGATACGTGAATTGCAATAAACCCCCCCAACAATAAATCCACTTTACACGAGAATAAACAGCTCCTCAGCCATCTCCTTCCTTGGGAAACATTTGTATGGGGAGGTCAACAATTTTGAAAAAGAAACAAAACTATTAATACTGTCTCAGCAGGACCATGGGAACAGAGTGCTGATTCGAAAGGCTACCGAAGAGAAAAAGCCAAAGACACTGCCAAATCTAACGTAGGATCCCTGCTGGTTATTCCAGAGAAAGCTGAGTTTTCTTGAACCACAGAACTCAAACTATGACTTCACAAGACAGTATCTTATTTGGAAACAGAGTATGTTGAACACAGCTGATTATTCTGTAAAGCTACATCTCTCAACACACATAAAGTATTAAAATGAGGAGAATAATTCTCCTCTACCTGGTGGTGCTGCAATTAGGAAATTTATTTGGACCTAACTTTTTAAGGGGTCTTCACTCAAAAAGCTCTGTTAATGTGTTATCTCCATCTGCTGGCTGGATAACAGCCCTATGTCTGCCTGACTGAACACAGGGATCTCTCCCGGGCTGTTCCATCCAACAGTGGTTTTGAGATCTATAGGTCCCAGTCCCTGACAGTAATAAAAATGTGTGACAGCGTCAGCGTTTGTAGAAATCAATCTCATGAAGCATAAACCAAGGCACTTTCCCTCTGCGTTCTGGGTATTTCACTCACCAATCTGATGAGCTCCTCTTTTATGAGTCGTGTGATTTCTGCCTTTGCTTTCTGTACAGCCAGTTCATTGGCACCTGAAGAGAAAAAAAACCCAAAACATTCCCATCTTCAACGCTTGCTGTATGTGAAGCCCACAGCAGGAACACTGCTGGGTATTTTCAGAAACACTGTAAAACTTGCAGAATAGCCTCAGCTGTTTGCTGAAGAACACTAGTATCGTAGAGAGACCCCCAGCTAGACTCTAAGGAAGATACTTAAGCCAGACAGCTCGTAAATGACACTGTTCAGAAATACCCAGGCTTAAAGGTTTCTTTGAAAAAAGCTCTGCTCCACCATCATCAGATCTGTGAAATTTTTGTTGTAGTAGTTGATGCAATTTTTTATGCCTTTAACAGCCCAAACCCACTCAATTCCATTTTCTTCCTTATTTCACACTGGCATGGAGATCTTTCTGCTTATTCTGATTTCTGATTTATTTTTTTTTTCCTCTTTTCCTTCCCTCTCCTCCAAACTGCCACTGTTCTGTGGCAGGTCAGTCTTCCAAGGAGAAGCATATCTGTGATCCCCGTGGATCACTTCACAGAATGCATCACTGCTCATTTATCTTAATTATCTTAATCTGCAAAGTAACTACAGCGGGTATGTATGTAATTGAGCATCCAGACACTATGACTACAGAGATTCCGTATCTAATTACAAAACTAGACTCCCATCTTTAATTGCAACACTTATAAAAAGATTACTTACTTTCTATAGCCAAATAAATCTTTCGTTCTCCTTCCTTGGGTTCTTTGCCTGGGGGGAAGTAAGTCCCTCTGATTGTAATAGCAGCTTCAGAATATTCACTGATTCTCTGCAGCGCTTCTTTGGAGGTAACTTTCCATCTGGCAGTCTGCAAGGTAAGGGAGGCGGGAGGATCAGCGAGGAGAAAGGCATCACACAGAGTTACAATCCCCAGGTTAGCTGACATTTTAGACAAACAACAAGAACACTGTGCTGTGAAAATCAGTCACGGCACTCCGCTTTTCAAATGCAGACTGAAAGTTTAGCCAGTTATTTTTATGCAAGTATGTTTAAAAAAATCTGCCTCGTGTCAGCAAGATGAAGTTAGGGAAGAAGGAGAGAAGAGAAGTCTGAAGACCTTCCATTTTGCTACACTGGAAGTGTAAAACTTGTCATTATTTCTCGTAATCCGAAGCAGCACTTGGGTATTTTACTGAGCACTTTTTGTACAGGAACAGACGGCAAGGACAAACATACACTGTTGCGGCTGCAAGTACTTCCCTCTAACAAAATAAATGCTGTTTATTTATACACACTTCATTGCTTAAAGACAAAAAGAAGTGAACCTTAAAGTCTCCAGAAATAAAGCCTAAGGAATAAACACTGCCAGCTGTTTTTCAGAACCCATAAAAATTGTCCCAAATCTCGACAATATCCTCGAAAATACATCCCGTTAACTTAGATACTTCCTAGTCATTTCATTGTCTACTAGACTGTTGTAAGCTACTTGGAATATAAATCCTCAAAATAAAACAGACGAGGGAAACTAGGGCAGCAATATTCTGTATGGCCAAAATACTTGGGCAATGAAAAAGGCAAAGAGCGGTACCAGTCGTAGTAGTATGGCCTTGAAATAAAATGCCAGACAGTGTCAAAGGTTTGGATCCGAGAGAAGTTACTTACCTGTGGGAAGTCATTGATCTCTAATTCCTCCTCGTATCTCTTAAAGGATTCATTTTGTCCTCCATCCTGTTTCTCTTCCTCCTGCTTCTCTATGGGCACATAATTGAGCTTAGCGTTGATTTTTTCAGCCAGTTGCTCTGCAATGGTCTTGGCAGATACAGTAGGCGCTTGAATCGTGCCTCCTCTCAGGATAGCGTTTGTAGCCTGCTGCATCACATCCTGAGAAAAAAAAAATAGGTCCACGCTGAGAACAAGGTAACCAAAAGAAGCCCTATATAAACCAGCACGGGTTTTATTGAAGCCTCCTGTGTAATACAGTTGTCTACGTAACAAACACATCCTCCTGACTTCTCTTTTTCTGTCCCTCCCCTCAATAACTCCCCTCACACCTGCACAGAAAAGATCTTGCTCGTCTTTTGTATCTTCAGCTCAAAATACCTGCAGACATTCCAGACCACAGTAACTTAAGTCTGAGTGGACTGTATAGCAGAGAAAGATGTTCTGCAACTCTGCTAAAGCTGACAAAACCTCCTTGTGTCATTTTAGCAGTAATGAATTAACTCTTGGCCAAGGCAGACAAAACATTTCCGCTTCTGCATTAAATCTTGTTATCGTATTAACTCCATTACAAATGCTACAACTTACTGCTGAGTTAGCCCAGCTCCAATGAGCTCAATCATGCACCATATTACTAATGTGCAGAAACACTCAATAAAAATGGCAGCCACTGAACAAAGACTTGAACAACCTTCATTAAAAATACATTCACTCTGTAAAGAGCCTGACCTTAAAGTGGAAGGGGACCAAGACTTGTGCCTCTGCTCCAAGATTCTTCTGGGCGTTGATTCTCAAAGCCAATCTTTTAGCAATTTCCAACTTTTCTGCGTTCCCAGCAGATGGTGTAGGAGCATTTGATGTTCCTGGTGCTGCCATGTCTTTTACTCTTTTCTTTGAATTGAACATGCTTTCAATTTGTTCATCGATCTAAAGAAAATGCCAATTATTAGATCACTGCATTTACCATTAATCTTATCATCCTAAAGAAAGGCATCACCAAGGTGCATTGGGCTTACATGCTTTAAAGAAATAAATTTCATTCAAATGGTAGAAGCCTGCCCAGAACTACACCTCAACAAAAGGAACAGGTGATCTAAGAATCAGGAAAAGTTTGAACGCAGTGTTTACTTTCAAGGTCAGCAAGAGGAGCCTGCAAATGTTAAGAAAGGAATCAAATAAGGACTTTGAGATGGAAAAGGCTACTAAGAATTTCTTTAAACCACTGCAAGGAAAAAAAAAAAAAAGTTTGCCATTAAGGGCAATCATTCTATTTAATTCACCCAAGAGTAAATACTACAAAGAAAAGAGTTTCTATGACACTGACAGAACTGCATATATTAAGTATAAAATACCGTAAAGTCACAAAGATACTTTCAAAACCTTCACAGATCTTAATCTTCATAGCTATGTATCTTTGATATAAAAGATCACATACAGTGCTACTGGTGGAATTTAACTCATAAAAGGCAGCAGGGTAGGACAGGGAGTAACAAAATCCACCCGTTCTGCAAATGTGTTATGTAACTGATTGGGGGGAAAAAAGAAATATATTGAAAATCCTTCAACTTACATCAACGGCTGTATCTTCATCATCTGAATCTTGCAAGCCAAGAGCTGCTTTTTGTAGCTTCTTTCTTTCATTAGCCAAGGCCTGTTCTGTTTCATCGAATTTAAAACCCTTGCCAGAGAATCCACTGCTTTTTTTAATCAACTTTCCCTCCTGAAAACAAAACCAGGTATTTCCCTACTTAGAAGTTTAAAATCCCAATTCCGATAGTCATATAAAATTATCAAAATAATTTTGAAGTTATTTATTTTCAAAATCTTAGCACATTTAGAAAGCCCTTCATATTTAGAAACTGTATTTTACAATGAAGTGCAATAAAAAAAAAGCTATGGTAAGTCAGCAGGTAGAAGCAATACATTCTTGGGATTTTCTCTAAGTCTACATTTAAAATGTTTTTTAAAAATGCAATAAAAAAAAAAAAAGGCCCTCATTTTTCTATCAGAAAAACTCTGAAGTCACTCTTCTCAGCATGAGCAAGATCCTCTGATGGCGAGAGCTCTAAAAACACCACCACACATTCTGTGAGAGAACATCTCTATCTGATACGTGACTTTTGATAAAAGCCAAAGTGCCCCCTTGCAGAGTCAGGGGTTTATCACACACCAGATGACAATACTGAAATTCTCAAGAACAGGCCTGGAAATGACATTCAAGATCCCAATCCTGGAAACACTTACATCCTCACCGAGGTGTGCCGATGTGTTCTCAGCGGAGGCAGTGCGATGACTCATGTATGGGCACTGTACAGATGGACCCACGTGCATACGTGTTAAACCCAGACCAAAGCCCATGACAGAAGAAAGAATTACTTACAGCCTTCTGTTGGTCTTTGAAGTCAGCCCAGAGCTTCTCCAAATCAGTAGGAATTGGGTTCCCGGACAATTCCAAAGCCTTAATGATATCACCAGCATACCGTGCCTGGTCCTCAGTAATGAATGTATATGCATACCCCTGGTCAAAATTAAAAGATAAGGAAGAGAAGTCTCTAAGGACCCTTTATCTCTGAATTTATCGTAGCACCTCTGCACAGATGTTGTTCTGGTCAATACAAGGATCCATGACATTTATGCATGACCTTTTTTTAAGAGGGAATGTAGAATGAGGTAAGGTGATTTCCCAGGAAGACGACACAGAGGTAATCAACCACAGATGGTAGAAACT
Source organism: Ceryle rudis (assembly GCA_033439905.1). NCBI lineage: Eukaryota > Metazoa > Chordata > Aves > Coraciiformes > Cerylidae > Ceryle > Ceryle rudis. The sequence goes on along the minus strand of JAAGNO010004192.1, from coordinate 15,406 downwards.
GAACTCGTTCCTCTCAAACTTCTCACACTTCAAAGTTTGGAAAAGAAAATCTTATAAATTCACTAGGGCGCATTTGCAACAGTGAAAACCACCCAAACTTTCAGCCACAAATGAGAGTTAAAAGAGCATTCACAGATCAGAAGAACACGTTAAGTTCCAATTTTCACAGCGCTAAAATTCACAATATATTTTATATGTGACCACTCAAAATCCTTAGATGCACTCTAAAGGAAAACCTTCTTCCCACCAATAAGAGAAACTACTGCCTCTGCAGCTGTCCCCTGGGAGCACCTTGATCAAGCAATAAATAAGAAAACATTTTCAGCAATAACCAAAACAGGCAACTGAGCCCACGTACTTTATTGCCTGCTCGTCCAGTTCGGCCTGCTCGGTGCACATAGTCTTCATAATGGTTGGGACAGCTATAATTGACCACCAGCATCAACTGTTTCACGTCCAGGCCTCTTGCTGCTACAGATGTGGCCACCAAAAGTTTACAAATTCCATTCTTGAAATCGTTAATTATGCTGTCCCTGTCATACTGATCAATACCTGCAAGAAACCAGACAGAACAGTCCATTATAAAGCTCTGGTTTGAGCCAAAAGAATTTGCAGAGAGGTCAGAACATCCTCCGACTTCCAACAACTGAAAGCCTAAGCAAACAACATTTCAGTTTGTTGACAATTTTACAGGCAAAAGGCATTAGGCAGAATAGTAAAGCTCTTAGTCTACTACCCCAAATAACGAAACTTTGTTTTTCCAGTACAAAAAGATGTTTTCCCATACCACTATCCTCAACAATTTCTTTAGTATGATTTTATACTCGACTTTTTATTCAATTGAGACCTCATCTGGAGGCTTTGTCCGTTCTCTAAAGGCAACGGAAATCTCAGACTAGTGAGAGTGTTTTCCCTTCTTCCATTGTTGCACTAAACAAACAGTGATTTTACACTTGTTGGTTGCTGTATTTTTAACAGCATTATATATAGAAAATTGTAAAATACCACGAGACAGAGAATATTCTAAAAGAGATTTCCTCCTCTTCCTACTAAACTACTTCCGTTATATTACTACTTGATGGTAGAAAAGTGAAACAACAGCTGCTATTGCTGTGGAATCTCAAATGAAAATAGCCTATAATACCGCCCCGATGACGTTCACCACTCTACAGCAAGCAGTCAGTGATACTCCCCGAGAGGTGTTAACTCTCAGTAACAATCCCGTAGCACAGAGACAAGATTTGGCATCTGATGACATCTCAGAGGGAACGAGAAAGAGCAATTACAGAAAACTATCATGTCTATTTCAAATTAAGAGGCAAATAGCTTTCCTAATTATAAAGCAAAACCTGCTTAGGAAGAAATAATAATTGGTGCTATACAGGAAGTAAATAACTTTTCTTTCTAACTACTAAACACCCGTTTGGAGTTGTTAATGTAAATCCTTAATATTGCAGATTACCTCCATGAAGAGACAAGCATGGATAAGAGGCTCTCATTAAATCTTTCAACAATCCATCAGCGTGTTCTTGTTTATCTACAAATATGATAACAGAGCCTTTCTCCTGATAGTGTCCCAGCAGCTCCAGTAACTTCAAAAACTTATTCTCCTCTTCTATCACGATCTGGAAAAAAAACAACACACAAAGGCAACATAGAAAGAGTGAAAAGTGGATCTTAAGTCATTAAATGCATTCAGGGTGCATATAAAAAGATCCTTTTCCTGATGTTTATTAAGTGATTAAACACATTCAGGGTTCATAAAAATAAAAATCAGGAACAGGAGATGAGTTTTTCAGGCTGTTTCCACAGCTAATGGCAAAACTGCTGTTCAGCTTAGCGGTACAAACCCGAGGTTTTATAAAAAAGCAGTGACACTGCATTTGCAGGTGAGGGTGTTAAGTTTATCCCAGGTTTGCATTTAATAAGGTCACTAAACTTCGAAAAATAAAAGCTCTGTGGGTATATTGGCTTATATTAAATATTGCTGGAAACGATCTTTTGCGCACAAACGAGAAGATAAGCGAGGCGGACGCGCGATACTCACAACATGCTGCTCCACATCGGAACAGACAACGCTTCTGCCTCCGACCTGCACTTCTATGGGTTTACTCAGGATTCTCCGAGCTAATGCCTCCATAGCTCTGGGAAAAGTAGCAGAGAACATGACAGTCTGACGATCAGGCCTGACGTTGTCTACAATGCGCATAACCTGGTTTGAGAGAACATTCCCGGTTAATACCCGAGTGCTGCAAGTGAACTTCACGCGCGCGCACGGAGCCGTCGTCCTCCGAGTCAGGCAGTATCTGCGCTTCGCAGACTACAAGCATTTCTGTTACAGATCTCCTCCCGGGACCTCGGTGCTGGCAGTGGAAGACAAGCAAAACTTGCTGGATTTGAAAGGAAGTTGAGTGGCAATATGCAACTCGACAACAGCCCAGCAGAAACCTTAAGACATGCAGCAGAAACTCTACAGCTCGAGACACAAAATAAAGGAATTTTCCTGCTTTTGGAAGACAATATAACCTGACGACAGCTGAAAGGAGTTCTGCATGTCCGAAGCTGCTGGCAAGAAATTTGTCACCAACAATTCCAACATTTTTCTCCTGTCTCCTGCATGACATTGCCAGGAGGCGTTTATAAGCAGGCTACAACTTCCAAAGTGACACCAGTATCAAGGGATTGCACAGGGCTACAGCACGACCACCAGTATCCAAAACAAGCGGGTAAAAACAGTCTTAGAGAAAAATCCAAAATCCACTAAGAATTTATTGAAAACAAAGCAGGTGAGGCTAACAAAATTTCAAGAGTCAGTTTAAACCGTGGTCCATCTTTTTAAACACTCGCTGCCAGCGCAGTAGTAACAGAGCTTTGCAACATCCTTTAAGTGGAAAATAACACCTAGGGGCAATATCACCCATGGCATTGATTACCTGAGGCTCAAAGCCCATGTCAAACATTCTGTCTGCTTCATCAAGTACAACGTACGTGACTCTACGGAGATTTGTCACCCGACCTGTGAAAGGAGAGGAAAAGAAAAACCACATGGGAAACAAAATCAAATGGACATCTGGTTTCCCTCAGGAATAATTATTTTTTTATTTTTTTTTTTAAATGTTACATAATCTGACTATCTTCTAATAAAGGCATTAATTAATTCTTTAAAAAAATTCACTAAATGTGAATTTTCATGTTCTCATTTTAATCAGGTATACATTCTGGGAAAGGTGTTAAGTATGCACAAGGCCCTTTATTTTGTCAAACTCTTCTCTTGCATACCATCATAGGGCCAGAAGAACCTGTAAAATTCAGAAAACTGCCCTCGCCAAAACACATCATAAAACTAAGACTGAGATGAAGCAAGGAGCCACATCAGCCATTATCTGACAGCGCCACCTAGAAAAAAACATATTAGAGATTACAGCGCATGTGTGGAAGGCAAAGTCCAGTGCTAACTGTTGCAGCCTCAGAAAAATTCCTCTTACACATACAATCTGTAATGCTTCCTTGGAGCCACAAATAACTATTTGAAGATAATCATACTCATTCTAGTTAACTGCTAATAATAGGCATAAAACAAAGTAAGCGGGCTTTTCAAAATGAATTAAGATTTAAACCTACCCAGTAAAACTACAAAAATGAAAATTAAGAACCACCCCAAACTCTGGGACAGCTGGAAACAAACCAAACAAGCTGTATACTTGTGAGTAGTTTGAAATTACGATGGACGGGATAATTAGCACCCTTCCCAAACGAACAGCTAAGAGATTCCCTTGCACGAGAAGGATTTAACACCGGGATTTACCAATCATTCTCGAACGATACAAACACTGGAACACATTCAGTTCCAAACAGCTGTGGAGTGACACTGTCAAATGCTCTCGGAATGGAGCAGATCTTGCACATTTTCTGCAGCTATCACTCAGGCTTCTGCTTATCAAACTACATAGAATTTGGTCCTTTCAGCTTCAGCAAACTGTAGCCGAATCCTCAAATTATTTTTTAGATACTTAGCGCTGCATTTTTATTTTTATTTTTAATTTTAAGATACAGAATTCATACTTAGGGAACAAAATAAATATCTCTGAACATCTACGTATCTATTTAACATCTTAACACTTTCATCCCCAAATAATAACTGTAAAATTACTTGGGAACAGCATTAATGTACCTACCTTTGACGATTTAAGTCTTGGAAGCCCAGTTCTATATGTCTTGAAGGTACTTTTTTCACAGAAGTTAAATAATGTCAACAGTTTAGTAGAGGTTTTGATGTGGAATAATTTAATAATAAAACTTTATCTAATAAGCATGCAATGGTTACACTAGGACAAAACCTCTTAAAGCTGCAGTGGCTCAGTTTAATCAAACTGAGTATTTGAAGTAAGGTCAGTTGGTTTACTTTTGAACATTTATTTAGGGAGGGCTTCTGGTTCTGTTTGTTTTTTAAAACCAACAGATAAAGGCAGAGTCAGAGGCGCTTAGGTAAAGAGGGTAACTGCTGAGCTACACTAATAAAGGATCAATGGGCAGACAAAAATAATCTAAAAGACTAAATTATCTAAATGACTTAAGTTCAAAAATTTGGACCAGCACATTTTACGTTTAACAGTGGTAAACATTCTCAAAGACTCTTCAAGAATGTCGTATTTCCTGGCCTCCCCAAAAAGGTCAAACCAAGATACGATTCAACCTAATACGAGTGCTCTATATTCTCAACAGCTAGGTAGTGCAGCCTGAAGAGATGTAAGAAAATTCCATAAGACCATTTATCAAAAATACATGATCTTTTGAATTTGTTAGAATTACACAACAAATAGAAACAATTCTCCATAGGAAAAGGTTTTCTACTCACCATTGTTAGCTGCTAACATGTCAATCATACGTCCGGGTGTGCAAACAATAATTTCAGCACCTCTTTTGAGTTCAGCTATCTGATTTTAAACACAGTAAAGAAACTATTAGAGTGGGGTTTTGCTTTGCTTTAAAAAACCAAAACATGTATCGCCTTGCAAGAAAGAAAACAACAGACATTGTACTACAGCTGTTCTGCTACTGGGAATTGTTTCTGGCAACATTTTGCTTAGCAATCTCTTTAAACTTGCTTTCCAAAAAGGTAACCTCTGAAAACGTTAAGTTACGACCACCTGAAGTAGTTACAGTGGGTGGATGACTTCAGTACAATTAAGGGCCCGTATGAAATGTCATATCAGGGACAACTGCTACTAAATAATCCCCTGTTCCATCTCACAGATGGTCACCCGTGTTGTTTCTGTAAATGGGGCGGGAAGAACCCTCGAAATTAATTTCTAAATTACTCCAACGTGCAATATTTGATTATGTAATAAACCAAAGTTAACGCTGGCTTTTGTTGTCTGGAGGGGAACTCTAAAAATACAGCTTCTCAGGAACTTTAGAACTATGACATCCCGCTAATAGTTCATTTACTGCCATGCTCAGTACGTACAGAAAAACAAAGCCCGAAACTTTTAAGGACCATACTTGAGAACTTTCAAGACCTGTATGTTTCAGGCTAAGTTACGTGCAAACGCTTCAGCTTTTGCATTGCTGCCACTCACGCTTTCTCTGCTCCCTAAGGAAGGCTGCAGACGTGCTGGATTTATGGGAAAGAGAAAGGAACTAAATGCACTGCAAAAGTACCATTATTTGATAAGAAAGGTACGTCTTTTGCGTACCTGTTCACTGATTCCTGTTCCTCCATAAACACAGACAACTCTAAGTCCAAGTGTCTTGGAGAATTTCTTACATTCCTTGGTAATCTGTAAAGCCAGCTCACGAGTAGGCGTCATAATGACAGCTGAAAAGCAAAGTAGTGATTTTCATTATACGTTATTAGGTAAAAGTTGTTATTTATAGACTAAAGAATAGCATTTTGTGATGATGTTTACAGCGATGTATGTAGATCTATTGTTTAAAAATATAAGTTTTAAGGAAAAAAAAAAAAAATTTAATGGGGTAGAAATCCAGTCATAGTTTCAATATCAAAGAGTATGGTCTCCCCTCCAGACGCATGGATGCGCATGCTCTTGAAACAACACTGGATAGCACAGTGATCACAAACAACATTAAACAGCACGGTGAGCATTATTCAAATAAAAAAGGAAAAAAAAAAAAAAAAAAAGCTACTCGTTAATGAACGCCAGTAAGAAAACATTCCTCTCTAGAACCAAGAGTACTGAAGACCATTCCAAAGCGTACGGTTAAGCTTTTATTCATTTAAACAGCAATTTTGATAATAAAAGCTTTGTACCTATGGGACCTTCTCCTTCTTCTAACGCTCTCTGATCCATAATGTGCCTGAACATGGGCAACAGAAATGCAATAGTTTTTCCACTTCCGGTTTTAGCAATGCCAATCAAATCACGTCCGTTCATGATTGCTGGGATAGCCTGGGTTTGAATGGGAGTGGGCTTTTCATAGCCATGTCTTAAAGAGAAGTAAAAAAAGTATTTCAAGAACACGAATGTGAACCATGAAGTCATACTTAGAAAAAAAAGTGTGCATATTCCTTTTTACACATCAGTGCAATTCACAAACTACAGCTTAAAAACGGGCAGCAAAAGCACGGTACAAACAGCAGAAAGAACAGTTGACAACAGCAGTTCAGATCTGAGGGGTAAACACTCTAATATACAGGTACATTCTGCAACGAAGAAAAAGGTTTTTCTCATAAGCGTATGACAGAACACAGCGAGCAAAAATCAACCATGGTTACAGTTCATTAAGTGCTTGCTTACTTTTTGAGGGCAGTGAGAATCTTCATGGAAATACCACACTGCACCCAGGTTTTTATTGGCTTGGGGCAGCCTTTTCCCTTGACTGTAATCCCCTCCAACTCCAGCCTGTACACGTTCACCTCTGAAACACAGTTCGCATTGCAACAGTCAAACTTGACATTTCTCTACTATCTTGAGCAAAATATTTTTGATCTCTCCCTGAACAAGAAATACTAATTTTATCTGCACCAGACAGACAGCTTTTAGCTTGTTACGTGTAAATACAGGTGGTAAGCGGGAAGGGCTCAGGTAAATTTTTCCAATTGAAGCCTCCTATACAATTAGGTGAAGTCATCAGCAATTGGGACGTAACCGATTCTGTGCTTTTCTATACCAAGTTACTCCAAACGCTCTTTATATTCCGAAAGAATTTGCTGTTTCTTTGCACATCAAAATCCATCACTCTTTTCTTTTACAGTAAGCCAGGTGTTCCGGCTGTACCTGTCCTTACCTTCTTGAGTCATTTTAGCTAGTTCTGGTACTTCGACATAGAAGTTTTTCCTGAAAGGTTCATATTCTATCTTTCCATGATCCACTGGTTCTAGCAGCTTTCTCTGCTTGGTCTGATAGCCAGTCAGGGCAGTCTGAAGATCAACTTCCTCCTCTTCTGAGGAATACTGTATAGATTATAATTGGTGTGTAAATTAGTACAAAGGGTATTCTGCGGGGATCCAGTTTTTCATTTCAAGAGGAACTTTACTCAGAAACAAGTTACTCCTTACCCTATTAGACGAGACACTGGAAACCTGCCCTCAGCTTAAGAGTTGTCCCAGTTGTTCTTTCATGTATTTCTTTCATGTTTCTTCCAAACCTTAACTTTCACCATGTTCCTCATCACTTCTTTGACTTTATGAATACTAATCACCAGCCTTGCCATTCAGAAATAATCAAGGCCATACAACAGAATGAATAAGAGGAAAAGACGACTCGGGCAAGGTTGTCTAAGACCTCCCAGGCAACAACGTACCTCTACCCTTAGCAACTATTCAGGCGTACCTACACCACTACACACAACCACATCAGGTACTCCGTATGCTCCTGAAAGCATTTTACCAAGGCAGTTTGGACACAGACAAGTAATTACGAGAAGTTCAGGTCCAACCACTGCACGAGATGGTTCTGTGAGAATCCCAGAGCACATAAAATTCAATATTCATGCCGATCTGTCACCGCTCAACATGCAAGAATTTCCACACTGTGAAGACCACAGAGAGATCTACCAGTTCATCAAACCCACATCCTGGGAGAGCAGCTGACACTGGTCTACTTGTACCACCTCTTCCTACTAAAACACGTTTGTTATTTACAGCCAGCATAACAGAAATGCTCATAAATTTGGTTTAGGGTGCTGGCTACTTGAGAACATCTCCCTCGCATTTGTGCTAAAAGAGATGTCTCATGATTTCTGAAGTGTTTTGTGATCCATAACCTACAGGTGCTTTGGAAATTAACCTATTTATACCTACAAAGACATTCAGCAGACATGTGACACACAATCCCTGGTTTTTTCAGATTAGATACACACAACTGAACGTGCAGAACTGAGGGGCTGCGTACGTGGACGCTGTCCTAGCTCGTGGGTCATTCACAGGCGGGCTCACCAGGACCACCAGCCCAATTTCAGCACCGTGAGCCGAACAGACAGGAGGCGCGTGTGACGTACAGCAGCCATCGCGCTAAGAACGATTCCAAAGCCAGCCAGCCTGCTGCGCTCGTTCCGTTCCGATCTGGACAATGCTGCTACAGAACAATAAAGCTGCAGTGGCCATGTCTATAAAACCCACTGCAAGTAACAAGAAACTGCTTAAGATCAAAAACCTCATGACCACGGCTCTGCAAATTAAATAACTAAATGTTTATCTCCAAGGAGACTGAAAACTCGCGGGACCCTGCTGGCTGCCGTGGAGGCAGGCTGTTCTTTTCATAGCAGAAATACAAGACACTTCCGTTACCTCCATTGCATCTTGGTCATTCTCCATGAGCTCCCCCTTCTTCTTTTCTGACTCTACAGCTGCTTTTTTGGTTGTCACCACGGTTACTACTTTGGTAACGGTTGGTCCGGATTTCTAGGAAAACAGTTAAGAAAAATTATTGGGCTATCATATAAAACAAAACCCACGCTGCACAAAATACACAGCTTATTTGTACTTTTGAAGGCGTTATGCCGGGGTTTTGTTTTCACTGCCTTCGGTGAAATTTGATTGGACAAACAACGTAATAAAACCACCAGAAAATTAAAGCTAAGGCAAACCCGCATTAAGTGCTTCTAACTTCTTCCTTTTTAGCACTTTCTCCCTTTTTCTTTGTTTTTTTTTTTTTCAAAGCCATCTTGGTATTAAAACACAAAGATAAGAAATCCAAGTGATTTTACCTTTTCACTCCCACCACCTTTCACACTTCTCATATTAAACTTCTTGACCTCCTCTTTTACTTCTTCCATATAAGCATCTAAAGGATCTAATTCTTCATCTTCAACCTCATTGCCTTCTTTTTCTCCTTCTGCAGTTTCCTCTTCATCATCTAATATGAACAAAGATGGGAATAAAACAGTGAAGGAGAGAACTGCTCGCTTCTTGTGTGTTAACTTATCAGCCTACCCAAATAATCACAGTCTGGTGTTATTACTGCATCATCTTTCCTCATCTAAATCTCTCCAGTTTGTTAATCTCAATTGCATCTTAAACCACTTGAAGCCACGACCAGGTTTAGGCTTTGATATTTTATAGTTCACACTCTGAACTGTATTTTAACTGTTCTATATAGAAAGATAAATACCATCATCATCTTCTAAACTCCATTTTTTCCCCTGTTTCATCTCTTCGATTTCTTTTTTCAGTTCTCCTATGTTTTCCATAGCCTTCTTGCGTTGTTCTTCCCGCCATTTTTCCACTCTTTCTTTTCTTTTTCTCATTTCTTCTTCCAGTTTGTTCTGATCAAAATTCTATGATAAAAAAAAAACCAAAAACAAAACCAAAAACAAAACCAAAAACAAGCAAACCAAACAAAACAATGAACAAACAGCTGCTGGCTTTTGCCTGTGCTTCTTCAAACAACTAGAACTGTTGGGGTAGCACACTATAGAGGACTGAATGGACATCCACAAACTTAGCACAACAGAATTAAGGAAAAATACTAACATCAACTCTGACATTTGCAAGTGAGAAATGCAGTTACTATTTTATTTTTCACGATATTAGTTGGTATAGAATTTTAAAGATACAAGCAAATGAAACCTTACGTGATTTACCAGGAAAAAAATCCCGTGACTCACAGCAGTGAGTTTCGACTCATTCGCGGCACTGATCCATAAAAGACTGAAAAATGAACAAAAGTCCTTCTAGTACAAAACCCCGTGACTGGTTTATGCCTGGGGAACCCTCACTGATGGTGCAGCCGCTGGTAGCAAAAGAGAGCAACAACCTGCTGGTTCAGATCAGTGAGCTAAAACTGCTACTTGGGGAATTTTTCATCTAGGCACATCTTTTCGTGACATGGAACAAGGCAAAGTGAGCTTCCCTCTCCCTCTGTTCTCTGATTCCTGTCTAGATTCACAGGCCAAAAAAAAATAATTCAGCTGCTCTGTTGACACCTGATGTGTGAAAAATGCAAGATCCTTCACGCTTGCCTGTGGTTCCTGGTCTAAGCAGCTTGAAATCCTGTGACAGGCGCCTGTGGTACCGAAGAGAAAACTCTCTCCTTCAGCCGGGATTTTGTCCAGCTCCAAGAACAGGTTTTCTTTTGTTAATGCAGTAATCTATGGTGAACTTAATTCCTGGTTTAATTTCTTTTAAATTTAGAAATGTTAAAAGTTTCTACCTCAGTGGCCACAGTATTTGTGGTGGCATCTTTATCTTTTTCTTCTTCTTTGTCATCTTTGTCTTTTTTCTTTTCTTTGGAAACTTCCACACCTTCTGTCTTTTCTTTAGATCTCGATCTGAAAGGCAAGATCAAAGAGTTCTCAAAACATCACAGCTTTTCTCAGGGGAGGACACACATGTGCTGGAGAGAAACAGAACTATGAACACTCCGCACAGGTTTATGTTTTCAAATCCCTTACAACGCACGTTTCCTCCCACGTCATGGAAACCCTGCCTTTAACTACCAGAAACGTAGCATCTATTTTGCAGCCCACCAATTCACATGCTTTGGTCCTGTTCTTCTCATTTCTTTACAGGTGGAAGTTGCAGACTCGATTTCCAGAACACTTACAATTGATACTCTAGCGATCCTGCAGTTTATTTTACACCTCCTCGAAGACAGCAGTTAGAAAAGAGATACTAAAAATTTCCTGTTTGTTGAACTTCTGGAGAAAGGTAAAGTGATCTGGCATCTTGCCATGGGAACCTGAACACCCCCCTGGGCATACAGTACTGGCTGAAAGACATAAACCCACTTCTCCCTGGGAAAAGCTACTTATCCAGCTCAAATGCAATGTGCAGACTTGCATTTAATACAAAACCCATTTATCACAGATTTTATTACCCTTACTTGCTTCCAATTAAAAAAAAAAAAAAAGGAAAAATATGCATCCAAGCCAAACACGTGCTAACTCGGGATAAGAAACACAAATTTCACTCTAGACAATCACATCTCATTAGGCCTTTTTCATTGGGCTATTCTAATACAAACCACACGCTTCAGATAATCACGCTGCTCGTAATTGCATCTGAAAATTCCATTGAAATATATTTAGAAATGTGTAAAAAAATAACAAAAAAAAAAAAAAAACCAACATGGCCTGTAGTAAAAATCAACATCTTAAAGGAGTTCAAGCTTCACCTCTTTACTAAGCCTATTGACTTGACACGTTGCAAACCCCCAAGATTAGGACTTCTCAAATCCACATTGATCACAGCGCTAAGTGCGCCCGCAGAATTCAACAACCAGCAGATAAACAGCTGGTGGCTTCACCAAAGCAGGTTTCTTGAGCTTCTCTGAAATGTTAAACATGAGAGGAGCTCTGCTACAATCAGTGGCACTCACGAGAGTTTAGAAATTCCCGTTACAGATGTCACCATGACATCATTCCCCTGCTGCTACCCTACCTGCATTCATTACAAGCCTTGGGTGTCTCCAAAGAAATCAAGTGTTTTACTCGAGGGGACACAGCGTATCACTGAGAACACTGCACTGGAGCAAATCTGGTCACTAAAATTTACTGTCCTCCAGTAATTTACAAGTTTGAGGAAAGTTACGCTTTAATGTCACGCCTGTGCTAGGGAGCACCTGGACTTTATTTGGGTCACAGAACGTTACTGATACTGGAACCTGAGCTAACAACAAAGCATTACAAGACTTTCAGAATGAAATTCAATCTTAACTTTAACTGTTTATTTTTTTTTTAAGCTGCCACAACATGGATCTTTTTCTTTTACAGAAGCTTTGCCTGCATTTAGCACATTAGGCAATGGGAAAAGATCCTACCAGTATCCTCACACAACGTTCGCCTTGCTCTACAAACCAAAGCTTTTTCTGATGATTCCCTCCACGCTACCGATAGTTGTACAGTGTTTTGTCACGATGATGACGACTGTAATCAGAGAACACAAATACCTGTTTTCTGTCTTCCTGTTCTTGCTTGGACTGGAGGAACGGGACCGTCTGCCTCTGCTTCTGCTTCTAGAGCGCCTTCTCTCCCGGCTCCGGGATCTTCTTCTCTCTCGGCTCCGTTCCCTTTCTCTACTTCTTGAACGTCTGCCACGGAACGGAATGGTAGTGATTTAGCACGTGATCACAGTATAGTGTGTAGCCAGCTACTGAGGGACAGGCTGTAAAAGGAACCCAACAATCACCAAGACCACCAGGAGCGTACAAACTCCAGCACCAGCAGCCAGAAACCATTTAATAAGCAAAACCATTAAGCACAGTAAAATCTGTCATGAACAGCAACAAAGTAACTAATTATAGCAGGATAACAATATTCAGTGGAAGAAAAATCTTCAGATGACTGGCATTTTTATCTGCTTCGACTGGAATCGGGAAGTCCTACCTTTGACGCTTCCTGTCACGTGATCGAGACCTTCTCTTGTCCCTGCTGCGCGACCTCTCACGTCTACGTTCTCGATCTCTGCTTCTAGAGCGTCTGTCTTCTCCACGTTTTCTTTTGTCAGATGGAGAACGACTTCTGGAACGGCTGCCAGAGCGTCCGCGGGACGCAGAGCGCTTCCGATAATGCCTGCGGCGTGAAGTCGCGAGGAAAGATGAGCACGAGAACAGTTTACAGTTGAAGGGGTGGACAAGCCAAGAATAATTATTTCTCTTCATTTCTCGGGCCTTTTAAAATTTCTAAGCATTTGCAATCATCTTGCCAAACTGATTAATATACATCTAGTCCTAAGGATGCTGAAATTAGAGGGATTATTTGGTCGGATTTTTCTTTTGCCTTTAGAGTACTACTATAAGCACATCATGGCAACACTAGGACATCAAGAACAATTTCCTTCACAGAAATCCACCGATTTCCATCATACCCAGGAAAAGACAAAGACTCTTTGAAGCTGTGTCAAAATCTGTCGAACAAATAGAACTGTTCTTTGTTGCTTTTTTTTTACCCAGTACATAGTTCTTCTCCGGGTAAGCTAGGTAACTTATACCTCTGCTCAAAGGAAAAGCTGTCAAACTGCAATTAAAGAAACATAACCCCCCGAGGATATGTGACACAGGGATCATGAAAGGATTTGATGCTGACATCAAAAAAAAATTCCCTAACATCATCAAGCTTCACAGCAGAAGCTTTAAGTAGTTTGCAAGGCTCCAGGGTGGGGGTGTGAAGGAGATGGGAGTCGTCTTCTCCCCTCACTTATCCTGACCACACTGTGGGAGGGCAGGGCTGGGCATTCTCTAGGAGACTCTTCGGCTGAGTGCACCTCAGCGAGGGACCTCGACTGTCACCATCTCCCATTTCTCCAGTCCCTGATCTTCAGGCACCACGCCAGAGTAACTCCCTTGTTCACCCTCTTGTCGCCCAGGGCTCGCAGACCCTTTCTCCCAGCAAGCCCAGTAACCAGGCCTGGGCAGCGAGAAGCAGCAGAGAAGGTGAGACCTCCAGCCCCCCACCTCCCTCCTTCTGTCATTGCCACACAGGGTTGTAGGAGCACTAAAAATAATACAGTTTACTGAAGCACTGTGGTGTATTTTGGTACCACGTATACATGGAACCAGCACCGTATCCACACGGGGCCTATCAGCAGCACGACTGAATGCAGACAACATCTGCCAAGCCTTAGAGAGCTCCAATCTCTCTCCCATCTCTGGCACAAAATGCCCCAGGATCTGCTCCATACTTCCCCCCTTTCTACTATTTTAGTTTTAGAAAACGAATTTGCTGTCGTTGTTTTCCTCTACAGCACAATAAAGCTGAATGTATGACTTCAGCTTTCAAAACTCTGGTGAACACTTCTTTACGTCCACTCCTGTTGATGGGCACATGCAGCCCACCCCACCCATCCCCACCCACCATTTGCTCTCACCCTCTTACCACCTCTTCTAAAACTTTTTGCAGGTATTACAATAGAAAATTAGAACAAATTTAAACCCACTTTTTACAATATTTTTAGCCCCAAATCAGTAAAAAATAAATATCACCATAAGAAGAAAAGCTGCACTGTGATAAGCAAGGGAGTCCCGCTCGCTTGAGCGTCACCAGTTTGGCATCCAGTTCCCAGATTTTGCAGCCCGAGCCTCCGACAGTGTCCTGCTGGCAACAACTGCTGCCCTGGCTGGTCTGAAACTACTTTAGTCCTACCTATGGGCAGCTCTGAGTCACTAACTGGAACCCCAGGCAGGTGTTCAAATTTCAACTCCTCCGCCTCTCTCAGCACAAGTCTCCAGGAGGCTGCTACGCTGCAGGGACAGCTACACGCGGCGGATGTCGTGTCACAGTCTCAGGGTTAAAATCTGACGGTTAGGTTCAACTGAGAAGCTCAGAGATGTGTCACAGCAGCACTAGAAAAGTTCTGGAGGGGGTTTAAAGCTCGATAAGCGCGAGCAGCTCCAGATCATCTGCCAGCACGGGCATGACCCGGACCACACAAATTACGCGATCGCGTTACCGCGGAGTTGGTTACAACACCTGATCGGGGGTTACTCCAGCTGCGAAAGGACAAAAGATACGCGACGCGGTGCAAAACCGGCTAATCCGGGTAAAACCCGCCAACTACGTCACTGCTGGGAGTTTAAACCGAGGCAGCACAGGCCGGGCGGGCGCAGACAGGCTCGGGGGTTCGCGCCCGTTAGCCCCAGTACTTCGGGCACAACGCCACGCACTGCAAACAGGCACCGGTACCGCGCAACTCCCCCGCGCGGCGGCCGAACGGGCCTCCGGGCCCGGACTCGCGGCCACGAGCCACGGAGGGGGCTCCTCGGAGCGGCGGGCGGCGAAGGGGAGGCGGGCAGCTCCTGGAGGGGCGCAGACCCTCCTCGCAGCGCCTCGGCCGCGCCACCCGTCGGAGCCCTAAAGCCCGTTCCAGAGCCCCGAGCCGCCCGGCCCCGCTCTCAGAGCCATGGCGTCCCCCCCGCGCAGCGCCGGCAGCAGCAGGGCTCCGGAGAATGTGGGCCGCCGTTACCGGTCTCTGCTGGAGGCCCTGCACTCCAACAGCCTGTCTCGAATC
>JAAGNO010004190.1:17734-48820 GCA_033439905.1 Ceryle rudis | reverse complement strand
GGCTTTAGTTCTTCAGATGCCCTTTTTTCCCTTTTAAAGTTATTCTTACCTTTTTGCCTACCTTCTGTGCCCTTGTTGCATGTTTAACACACAGTCATGCAGAGTTTAACCCCATCCTTCCTTCTTTTGACATTTCTAGGGCTTGTGCTGCAATACTAACTGCTGATTTGATTTTTGTATCCAATGATACTTCGGTTAGGAATAGACAGAAAAAAACTCTTACAAAATCTGTTGCCATTATCTGAGTTGTTAGGGCCCTGGGAAAGTGTTTTGGAGCAGCTCTGATACTTGAACACTCATTCTTCTTCTTTGCCCTCTCCCCCTTTAGTGTAGTGTATATTTTGCAGATGACGAACATCATCTAATCTTGAAAGGATGGGTGAAAGCCCCCCTCCTTTTGCTTTTACTAATAAGGAAACCAGTTCTTCAGTCTGCAAACAAAATATTTAGGTAATGCTGTGGAATGTAAAACTGGTGTGGACTAAGTGCAGTCCCTGCACCTTCAGGCAACAACACAGTCGCTGTCTAGTCCAGCTGAACCTTGTTTAACACATAATCCAGTGCTATAAATTAAGACATCTCAACACTTTAACAGATTAATTTTTTTACTGTAAAGGCATGAAGATAAGTCTCATAAGAAAAGATACTGTGTAAAAAAAAAAAAATGCATTTAAGAGCTTCTCTGTGCTACCTACTATAGGGGCAATTCCTACTGCTTTCTGGTTTAGGCACAGAATTCCAATCTCGCATCCAGCAATGACTTCAGGCATAGGAGCAAAAGGTACTGGTTAAGAAGCAGGACAGCACGCTGCTGGCCATCAGAACCTTGTAAGTAACATGGTAAAAATAAGAGGCAAATAGTGTCAACCTCAAGAGGACACTAAAAGAACACCTGCTCATTGAACAGAATCCAACACCCAGGACTTGGTAACTCTGCGCATTCTACTTTAATACCCCAGTATCTTCCTATGGAATATTTGCTAAGGAGCCATACCACCTATACCTTATATTCTTCTTATAAGGTAATAGCACTTTATATAGTTTATAATAAAATACAACCCAAAACTTGGTGAACAGCTATTGCCTCAAGTTCCTTGTGTAAGAGACCCAGCTTGAAGAGCTGTTTCAGTGAAAACCAGAAAACACAGATCAGCAGCTGAAGCAAGAATAACACAACAAAACATATATTGCAAGAATCTTATATAATGGAAGCTTTTAATACTAACGCTCTACACCACTGGCAGCAACTCTTCCAGCGCCATGGTCTGCTTTCAGAAATGGTTTAGAAGTGAGGTGAATACTACATTCACACTAGGACAAAATAACAAGCAGGATAAATATGCAATATGGAAGAGTGGGAAGAGAAAATAGAAAGCATCTCTGAAAGTTTAGCAGAGACCAAAGGATTAAAACCACACGGGCCAATGTGTTTGAGACTTAAGGCCAGCCTACACCTCTGTATTGGAAACCCAGGAATATTATGTTAATCTACAGAAATATCCACTGAATTCTATTTGTTTTCTTTGACGATTTTTTTTTTAATAAAGCTTAACCTGAAAGCTGCTATGCTGCTTCAATCCCAAATGAAAAAAAAAAAGAGAGGCAGATGCACCCAATTCTAAACTCAAACTAGACAAAACAAGCTTGTAGTTAAAAAAAGTGGAAGTATCATTATACAGACATGCCTAACACAAAGTCTGTTTTTATTACAGTGGTGGAAGCCTTGTCTTGGTTTCCCATTAACAACATGATCTACGTGGGGCCACTCATTTCAGCTGAGTGAAACACAAGGTGTGAACCCACAGAGGCAGCAGCACATCTGGCTGAGTAAAGTGGCTGGAGGTGATGCATCAGGTAGCCAAACAGCTGCATCACTAATAGCCTCCTTGGAAAAGCTCAACACTGTTGCATTCATATAAGTACCGTTAAAGCACAACACAAAACTGCTCCATGTTGCACATACAACAGCTTGCAGTAGCTCCCAGTCAAGAACATAATTAGCTAAGCTACAGGTGGTTGACAGAAGCATTTTTTACTCACTGGTATCTGCGTGGCTTGGGTACCTACCAGCAGTGCCTTTCTGCTGTGTCACGCTGGCATTACGTGTGTCTCGTCAAGCTGGGCAGTTTGCAGTGAGTAAGCATGCCTAATAGTTTAAAAACCCCGATGAAGCTGTCTCATAGCGCCCTGGGGAGGGAGCAGGCTGAAGCCATGGCTGAAACTTCACTCGGTTGAAATGGTTCCTGGAATAGTTTGTTTACTGGACCATTTGTTGTGATGATTCAGTTGTTCCTACTGAGGAGTAGCTCGGTTGCTGTTAACAGCTTGAGCCATGTGGTTTAGGGCTACATATAGGAGCCCAGATTGTTTTTATTATCAGGGCAGGGGAACTGGTTTTATTTAGCTTATAACCTCCAGTTAGCAAGAGTTGCTTGGTGCCAGCTGCAGCACTATATATGGGGACAAGAAAAGCAGCCGAGAACTGTAGGGACATAAAATGCTTCTGACAAGCAGGTTGAAGCATTCAATGCTTTTAACATACTAAATGGATGAACAGGGAGAGACTGAGGTTCAGTTGACTGTGCAACAGGTAAAATGTTACCACACCTTAATGAAGCTGCAGGTGATCAGGGGAAGAGCTGCACCTATGCCTGTATGGGGCTTTGAAGACTCCACCTAACTCAAGCAGCGTGAATGGGATACTGGTTTCTTTCCAGGTCTCAATTTCATTTGTGTGGTGAGGAACTCAGACTATTTTATCTTAAATTTGGAGGAGGTTGGGAATACGCATGAAGTCAGTTAGAGCTATTCAGTGGATTACCGTTGGTTCGCTAAACAACTGTTTGCTTGTCTGCCCGTATATTTAAATTCTAATACTACCGCTTACAAGCGAGTTGAACTCCAACATCTCTACAATTCAACAAAGCGAGGAGTCCATTGACATTGAGAATACATTCTCACAAGTTTCACATAGTTGTTTTGCTCTGTAGTCACACTAACGTGTAATTTACAGTTGAGTCATAGTTGTGTCAACCTTGCTAAGTACAGTTTTTCACAGACAGAAAATTGAGCTAACACACGGCTAGTTGTTTTGGTTGAGCAGTCACAATGGGTTCTGACATTTTTGTTTCTCCTCCAGTCAACTCTTTATCTACTGAACACAAGGAGTATTTTTAAGGGGGGGCTTGCTTCTGTTGATACAGCTACACATGACCATTTCTTTAGGTTTAATGGCAAATATAATCCCATTATTTAGCATAAGTTACAGTACAGCTCTGTATTATTTTTCACTTTTAGTGTAACTGCCTGTAAATACAAGCATTTTCCATAGTCGTGCTGAGTCTTATTCATCACGATTTCACTTTCTGTTTAATTAAAAAAAAAAATGGATGGCCATAGTTTATTCTTGGACCTCTTGGATCAAGTTTTCCACTTCTATTCTCTCTTCGTTCCATTTTTCAATGCACGTACAGACACACACATTCAAACCTTTCTAAGTTGACTAGTTCCTAGTAAGAATGGGTTTGAAAGAGACTTCTGTGGGTATAGCACTGACAGAGTTTTGGTGGGGGGAACGGTGCTGCAGTACCTCATCCCCCCCCCCCGAAACAAAATTCACAGCTTCCAGACCACCTTGCTTTCTAGCACTCCTCACCAAGGTGGGAGGCTGGGTGAGGATTCCGAGAGAAATACCTGATAACAACAGAGTTGTTATTAAGCAGACATTCTTTATTGCAGTGCTGGGGAGTCTCCTTTGTAAGAGCTCCAACAAATCAACAAAACACACCATCTGATAGACACGAAAAACAGATATAGTCATCAAATTGCCTGGAAAGGGCAGTCTTACTCTAATGAGTTCCTGGAATTCATTTACATAGTCCGATCATGTGTAATAAAATCAGGGTTAGGGTCTTTTCCCCCTTGGGTGGTCGTTCACGGTCTTCCTCACACTGTTCGCTAGTTGAACTCTGGGCTTCCTTTGCCCAAACAGGGTCATGGGGTGAGCTCAGCCATCCTGCGGCCCTGGAAGGCTCCCAGGAGATCAGTTTAAATTATTCCTGGTGCTTATCTTGACACCTTGAGTCCCTGTTATGGGGGTCTTCTGGCTTAAGGAACCATTTCAAGGCCTGTCTCACCTTTGCCAGTCAAGAAGTCGCAGGCTTCAAAGCATTTCATTATCAACTCTACCCAACAAGTGACTAAGCTATGCAAGTGAGGCTAAGAAAAGAATACAAGCACGGATAATAAGATTTAAAATTTCTGTGCATCAACCAAGGATATCAGTCCTTTCACTTTGCGATCTGCTGCTCTAATCACGGAGGCGGAAGATAACTCGGCACTCTTCTGTACAAGATGGAAGCAGTGCAACGTGCACTTTCTGGCTCTACCTTTCTCCAAAAGACATTCTTAGAAAAACAGCCCTGTACCCTTAAGGAAACAAATCCCCAAGTAGATCCCTTCTCTCTCCAGTAAAATACCTTTGTCTTTGCTTTCAGCAATAAAAGAGCATAGATATTGATCCTTTTTTCTGGTAAGGGCAACTGGTATCCCCAGTCCACAGCATAAAATAGGTGATGTTAGCAGCAAGCAGCGGTTTTACTTAAAACAGTTACAAAATGAACTTCTTGCAGTCAGCTCTCCTCAGGCCCCATCATTTTAGCAGCTAGGTTTTCCTGCCTTCATTTGTAACTATTAGTAAGTAAGGCAGTGTAATCTGTGCTGCATAATCATATTAATATATATCACTTTATAGAGCGCCCCTCACAGTGAAGAAGGCTGTAAGCTTAACATCTTGAGCACAGCTTTGGCCGGTGAAGAGCTGTTCCCATTAGGGGAACAAAGGGAAACAAAACATACACAAGACTGCCTGTGTCAGCTACAGGAGGACTGTTGCAAATTACTCTTAGGAAAAGGTACTAGACTTACTGCATTTGAGAACGAGTGATATTACATCTACCCTTTAAAATTATTGTAGGATCGAGCAGGTTTTTTCCTGTTATTCTCCTTTCTAGAATAGCTAGCCATCAACTGGAATTACATTGGAAAAGCAGCCACTCCCCCCCCCCCAAGCTAGGATCATATGGTGGTAATCATTTAAGTTGTAAGGATGCACTATCTCTGGAAAGAAAACTAGCATTCTTATTTTTTTAGCTTGAGGGAGTGGTAAGAAATTTGGCAAGTGGGCCTTATGGCTTCACATCTCATGGCCTGACAGTTACATCATTGTCTAGTTTATAGTGGAAAAAAAGAAGATGGGTGTTAACTTTTGGGCTGCTAGAGAAAGGTCTAGACGAAGAGGAGTGCTGCATTGCTGGTTTAGAAGGTTGTTTGATTATTTTTGTTTTTATTCTGTTGCTCAGAGATTACACAGGCAGTGATTTGGGGTAGTTGGGTGGACAATCAAATAGAAGCGTTTCCCTGGAACAGCAGTACAAACTCACAAAGGTGGTGCCATCCCTTAAGGTCTCAGAAACAATTAGAAAGCTTGAGGAAAACTGTCTAGCTTACCTGCTTCTGTAGCTGATCCAGAATGGCTCAAGGGATGCAATAAGGCACACGCTAATCCCTTAAGAACCAAACAAGTTGTAGCACTGTGAGGAAGCTTTTTAGCTTGGTCGTCCTTCGCTCACACCTGCTTCCTCTTAGGAGAGTCAAGTTGGTACACCTGTCCATTAGCATACTGGGAATTCCTGCTTGTCTGGACTGGGAGGGACATCTGGCAGTAGTTGTCAACCAGCTTTCCCCCCCCTTCAATTCCATAGCTTTTTAATAAATTATAATTATTCTTACACCACATTTTACATTTATTTCCAGCATTGCAACTAGGAGAGGAAAAAGAAATCAGATAATATAAACCCACTGCAGTTATGCAGCAGCTGTTTCTGTCATCATCACAGCAGCAGGACCAAAGTCCAAGCAGCCCTGCTTGAATCCATTGGGAACCAGCACAGCAGCTCCAGAACTGTTGGTGTAAACACCTTCCTCTAGCATGACATCACACCCTGGATAAACTTGAGAGCCTTTTTCTTAATTTTATGATATAGGACCAGTTCTTCCACTGCCAGTTTTATAATGGGATACAGGCCACTCAGAGTTCAAAATAGATTTGCTAACAATGGTTGTTGGATGCTGGGTGGCTGAGCGTAACCAAGCACTAACAGTAAGCCAGCAGACTAGACAAGATGCAGAAGCTTACCCATGATACGTGGCTATTAAGCATCCAAGTAGTTCTGTCTGCAGCTTCATCACTCGCTGCTAGGAAACAGCACCACTAATTTCTTCAAACCGCCGGTGATGAATAATCTACCATGAAAATGGGATGAATTCCTCGGTCCTTCCACAATCAACTAATTGGAACAAACACTCACAGGGTGGAAAAAATGCGCAAGTATTTCCTTGTTAAGCTAGCAGGAAAAGATACAAAATGAGGAATTCTTCTCCCGTGACTGACTGCAGAATACCTAGCTTTGTGCTAGGCTCTGCTCAGATTTTTCTCTGCTGTGGCTCCTGCCGTTTCCACTGGGGAACTCTGTTGCATCAGCGTAAGATAGCCTGACATCTAGGTATTTTGATGTAACAGCAAGAAAGGCATTTGGACCTTATAATCAGAGGATGATAGCATTTCTTTTTGTTAGCACTTCTGCACTGTTGCTTTCCTATTTTCTCCACAGTTTAGCCCAGTTCTTCAGACTCCCTTCAGCTTCATTTGGAGTTAATAGAGAATGGAAATGATGTAATTGCTCAATCAACAGCTGACTGTCCTCAAATGTTCTGCATGTGCTCAAGTGATTTGAGTAAGATCATGCTCCTGTAGTTTAAAACATGTGAAAACCTTTGAAAACAGACTCAAAAATCTTATTACGTAGAAACTAATAAATGGAACCAGGTCCCCGGCTCGTTGAATTGCTTCCTTAGCTCTCCTGTCACTACCTACCCTGTTTACGCTTTCCCTGGTGTTTTAGTCCTGCCCCTGCAGTTTGCAGAAACAGCTGTATCAATACTAATTTATCGAAAAATTGTTCTGCGAGGTGTTTTTATGTCGATGACACAGCTGATTTGTAACTGGATGAGCTGCCATGAATAACCAAGGAGATGGCTCTGTATGACCTTACACTGTTCATTCATTCCCGTAGGAAATTTTATCTTTCTGGCATAGGTCATTTGTAAGAGTCTGTAGAGAAAGGCCATAAAATAGATGAAGTTCCAATAGAAAAACACTTCCTCTCCAGAGATTATTTAACCTCAGGGCAGAAGAAAGGCTGTGCTGCTTCCATTAATTGCTGTAAGCAGCAAACAAAACAAAGGAAAGATCTTTTGTAGTTTCTTCACCAAAGAAGCAATGCTTCTTGGGCATGGGACAGTGGAAAATGTCAAACCAGCTGTAAGCTCTAACATCATTCAAATATCTTGCATTCTGACAGGTAAATTGGTCCTAAATACAGCTTCTTGTAACTTCTTACGGCCTCCTGGTCTTTACACGCCTTCCCTAAATGCCTTCCTATAAAGGAGAACACGTACTTTCTGAGGAACAGCTTCAGAAGGATTTTGTCGTGTACACACCATCTGCGCTGCGTTAGCAAACTTCAGTTCTTCCCTGTACAGCGCAGATCATTGTAAGGCCATACTAAAGAAGAAAGCAAATTATAAAACTTAGAAAGCAGTGGGAGATCTGAGCCTAAAAGCCTGAGAATTGGAATCATTACAGGATTCTTAGATATACTGATTCCTTTGAAAACAGCTCTAACTATTTGTCACTTAACCCTCATTGATGTAATGCTCTTTTTATTTTAAGGCTCACCAGCAGAGCAGAAAAGCAGACCGTTTGTTGGCAGCAGGGAAATATGAAGAAGCAATTTCTTGTCACAAAAAAGCTGCCGGTGAGTAGGTATTTCTCACATTCTGGATCTTAAAAATCGATTTCTAGATTTCCATGCTTCATGTTAGTAGAATATCTAGTTACTTGCAAAAATTTTATTCTTAAAATGCCAATTTGTTTTTCAGTCCAAATCAAGCACCTTTTTGAAGACTTTTCTTTTCCTACTACAAGTAGCTCAAGTCAAATGTTTCCAAAATTGTTTTGATTGGGGGTGGTTATCCGTGGGAAGGCAGTTCTTGATTCCAGATGGAGCCAACACCTTGTGTCATGCACAAAATGCAGCTGGGGACCTGGTGGAAGCCTGTTTCACTTGACACTTTGTATTTTCTTTACCACTTTCCTAGCTGAAGTCCCTTGCTTTCTCTGTTGAGGAAGTAAATAACTGCGACAAACATTTCCTTAGAGAAGTTTCTTTACTCCCCTTTCCTAACATCTGAAGGACAACTAAGAACAGGTGACAAGCTCAGCTTTCCTACAACTCAAGCAAAACAGCAGATTGCATCGCAGGCCTTGACGCTGATTGACAGCCTCTCCTCAGTGAGGTTTTGTGCTTTTACCTGTCCCTTTTTTCTAGTCGTGCTTAATGATTTGTGTTGGAGTCAGTCAGCTGTCTGACAGTGCAGTAACCGCTTGGCAGAAGAAGAAAGAGGAGGTCCTAATTGGTGCAACAAGTAGGACACTTCCAACGACAGGGCTTGTGTGGACACAAAATAAGTGGTTACTCTGAACATCGTAACCTAGATACCAGGCATCTTTGCTTTTCAGTCATAAATATTAGAAAACCCTGTCAGTTGAGAAACTGATCATTTCTTTGGTATTTATGAATACTCCAAGCAACAAGGGCACTTACACTGTAATATGAAGACTGTTCTTTTTTGCTTCCTTCACTTTGTCTACCAAGACAAAAACCCAGAAATGCATTGAATGGATCTTGCTTTTCTTCATGTTTTCTTACATCCCTCCAAATTTGGTTAAGAGTTTCTTATACCTTGTCATTTTCAGCGCTAGCCAGATATGCCCCAAGTGCTGCTCTGACTCTAAGCCAGCACATTTTCTAGTTTGGAGGGGAACTAGATGAAAAATTTGGGGAACTACGGACTATACTCTTCATCAAAACTATCATTAAAGAGCATGATTTCATAATGCTGGCATGTCATGGGTGAGAGGATTTTACTTACCACATTTTGTCTTAAAACGCTTGTATGTTAAAAGTCTGGTCCTTAGGTGTGTTTCTTCACGGGAAAGGTGAAGTTGTTCTTCTGGGACTTCCTGAAAACGTCTGCTGTCCTCCTCTGAAAAACAAATGCGGAAGAACCTGGGCCAACAGGATGCCATGGGAAGGGTGTAAAGTGCATGACATGATCTTACAGTAATTCTTTTAGACTTTTGAAAAACAGCAGGGGTTTCCAGCCACTGTAACTTGGTAAATATTTTGCCTCTGGACAGCTGCTTTTATGTGGAGATTCAGAATACAAAAGGTCTGAAGACTTTCCTAGGCTTTTACAGAAACATTCAGGTTTTGTAACCCTGTCCTAAGCGTTTATCCACTTTCTCTTCTGCAGCATACCTTACAGACGCTATGAAGCTGACCCAGTCAGAACAGGTGAGAGCAAGAGCGGCAGATGCCACAGTCACCCACGGTTCTGTTGTGCACCTGCGTGTCATAGCGTGCCCTGACTGACCATACCCCTCCTGAGCGTTAGCCTCTGCATCGTTTCTGAACCCCTGGCAACTGCACGGGAGTTTTAGAAGCGCAGTGATGCTAGTCTGCCCCGAGAGTTTTTCCACGTTTACATGGAGCGGGCACAAGAGAACTACTAACCCATCCAGGCATTCGCCAGCAATGGTTTCTAGTCTGTAAGGCATCTTCAAGTAGGTGATCAAAGTAGTTGCATATTTAACTTTTGCTGGGAGGCACCGGGGCTGTCTTGCTGACACACAAAGCTCGGTATCTCATCCACAGTCTGTAATTTTGCTTTTATTCATCCTGGTGGGGAGATCTCCCGAGCAACAGCCCTCTGCCTTTCCTTTCACAAAGATGGGAACATAGCGTAGTCTGCTGAGCACTTCTGTAGCAGCGGGCTCCGAGTTTAGCCACCATTATCAAAGCAAATAACCCTTGGAGACTGGACAGCTGTCTTTCCTCCAAAGGTGTAACTGTGTGGAAAAATGGCAGCCCCGGTGGTTCCTCTGAGTTACAAACCACTGTGCTACCCCCTTCCTTAAAAATGTCTGAATCATTTGGGACCATATGTAGCCTTGGAGCAATTTTCTGCCTCGTGTTGGGTGTTCTCGGTATGTTGCCTACACAGATACCATCACGGAAGCACACAGATCGTTTGTGTTACTTGGCTAAACTGTGGCTGTGCACACCAAGTGAATCTCATCCTTGGTGTTGGTCACAGGTCAGTTAGGCTCCTAGTGCCACTGCTCAAGAGGTAGCGTAGCCTCCTCGGTGACTTAACATTTGGTCTTTTCGTTTGTTTTCAAGTCACTTTTTCACAATGCCAGTAGTGATGTCCAATTTGGGTGACGTACGAGCAGAGAGCACTTCTTGTTGGATTTAGTATCCAAATAACAAAAGCTCCTCCCCTCCTCCGGGCAGGCTGTGATGCTGTTTGTGTAAATATTTACATGCATGTAACTTCCCCTGTGTGAATATTCAGGTGGGCTTAGGGATCACCGATTAAATTGTTTAATCTCGTTCTTACTCAGGCTCAGCTATCTCTGGAATTACAAAGGGATAGTCACATGAAACAGTTACTGCTTATCCAGGAGAGGTGGAAAAGGGCAAAGAGGGAGGAAAAGCTGAAAGCCCAGCAGTATGCCGACAAGGAAACAGCTGCACATCTTCAGACTTCTTATAAGACATCTGCTGAAGACTCTGATGATCAAAATGTATTGGTTCCTGTCACTCAGAAGTACAGCCCTTCCACAGAGAAACATCCACAGGATATTCAGGGTGTCTTTGACAGGGACCCAGATACGTTATTATTTCTGCTTCAGAAAAAAAAGGAGCCGGTGGAAGCGTGTATTGGGAGTAAAGCCCCAAAAGATGATAAAACAATAATAGAAGAGCAGGCAACCAAAATTGCAGATTTGAAGCGGCACATAGAATTTCTTGTAGCTGAAAATGAGAGATTAAGGAGAGAGAATAAGCAGTTAAAAGCAGAAAGAGCTAGACTCCAAAAATCTCCAGTAGACAAGGAGTTGGATGTAGATGCTGACTTTGTCGAGAAGTCAGAGTTGTGGGGTCTGCAGCAACACTCAGAAGCTACATCTTCCGCTGCAACTTGGCAGAAGTTTGCAACAACCGCTGGGAAGGCGAAGGACATTCCGATACCCAACCTTCCCCCCCTGGACATCCCATCCCCTGAACTCCCTCTGCTGGAACTCTCTGAAGATATACTGAAAGGACTGATGAATAGTTAAAAAACCAGGAAGAGTGCTCAGTGTAGTTACCCAAACTTACGAAAAGGGAAACCCACCAGGACAATGGTGATCTGAGGGCAGAAACATCTAACACAATCCTGCTGTTGGAGAAAAGGCATTAAAGCAACTTTGTTACTGTGAAATAACGCATCATATCTGATCTACTTCATAAAAGTTAAAGGTACCATAATTGGTCTAAGATGGCAAGGTCTTTAGTCTTTCTCCCAATGTCTGAAACCAAATGACTGCCTGGAGAATGTTTCAAGTAACACAATCCTTCAGGGTTTTAAAGTATGCTATGTGTAATAGTTACCTATAATGCCATAAGTGATGGTGCAGAACCTAACTGTTATGGTTGCCAGTCGGCTGCCACTTCATATTGAAAAATGCTTTATAGCATGAATTTAAACTGTGCATTTCATTATGCATAACTTCGTTAATTCAGACACAGTGCAATTTATACACCTCCTGGATGGATTTACGTGCCACGCTCTCTACTCCTGACCACGTTAACCTCAAGTCAGGAGAAATTTTTAATTTCCATTCTATGAAGGAACAAACTTATTAGTTCTGTCGACGAGGGGTTTTGTTTGGATTATCTGTTTACATAACTAATCAGGGTGCATCGAATCTAGCTATTGGTTTCTGTATAAAGTGACATTGTTTAAAAAGAAAAAAAATCTATACTTAAGGAAAAAGTACCCTTTTTGTTTTCAGTGATGCATGAATGGAAGTAATTCTAGCTGGCAGTATTTGATTGAAAAAGAAATTGTTTACAGCTTAACCTGATTCAAAAAGGATATGAAAATAAAAACCAAGGTGTTTTGACACTAAATGTGGGTTAAATTGCTACGAACGTTGCGGAGTATAAAAAACCCCCAAGATTTATGCTAACAGCATTCGTACACGTGTGCAGCTGAACTTCAGTGTTCATCACCCAGCACACACGGGAAGGCCGGGATGACTTGGGAGGGTCTCCCTGTACGTGGTGCAGTGACTCACTGACGGTCGCTCCCGACACCTACAGAGCGTGGAGGTGTCGGAGGAGGCAGCACTACGGCTCTGCTCGGGGACAGGGCACGGAGAGCCGGACGAACTGAGCCTCGAGAGCTGCACACACCCATTCAGGGTTTTGGTTTCTGAGGAGAGTGGTGCAGCCTCCTCGCACTCCGCCCCTTTCAGTGTGGCTCAGCCCGTGCCCTACCCCTGCCCTAGAGCGTTGCCTGAGCCCAGGCTTTCCCCGGACAGGGGGTGTTGCAGTCTGTAGTGGAGGCATTAGTTAACTTTGGCCGTTACTGATTAATGGAAAGTGTTACGTGTTGCCAGCTACTCCATTTTAAGTTATTCTTGTGCCGTTACAAGGTAAGCTTGCTTTCTAAAGGTACATTTTTCTTCCAGAATAGATTTGGAAGCACAGCAAGAACACCTCACTGCTGTGCAAATGCTGCCCTTACCTCTGTATACCTGGTGCCTCCTGTGCTTGCTTGAAGAAGTGTAGGGACTGGAAGCTAGAAAAAGTCTGTAGAAACAAAGGTAAGACCAGTTCATTAGAGGAGGTCCCTTGTGCTGAAATGTAGCAGGAAACTAATCTTGCTGGGGGTGGGGGGGGGGGGAAAGTTATTTTTTCAGTTGGAGCAGTTTAGCAGGTTCTCCATCACAGAACGGCTGTGATGAGTTAACCTGTTCCAGGTCAGCCCCAGCTCACTGCTCCCACAAAAGGGCAAGTTAAGAGTCTCCAGTGCCACCCGCCTGGCTGGCTGCTACAGGTGGGAAGGCAGCGGAGCAGTGTGTCTGTTATGTAAGTAAAGCAAAGAAGATGGTACATGCTCGCAAGAAGGAAATAAAATGATTTAAGCATCTAGCTCATGTCACTGCCAGGGGTGACAGCCCAGGGCTGTTCACTAGACAGACATTTTGGCTGTCTCTGCAAGGAGCAGCTATAGGAGGAGGAAGCAATTTTTAGCCTGGCTACCTCTGCTGAAGAGTTGGGATTCTTCAGGGGCAGGGTAGGGGAACTGCAAGCTCTGCCTTCTAAGACTCAACTATCCCTTCATCTATAGCTGCATAAACAAAACACCAGATCCAAAGGAAGCTGCCTCTTCTGGAGGAAGATGGCCAAGTAGGGGCCAAACTCCATGATGCTACTTTTGAAAGCGTTAAAACTTTTTTCTCTCCTGCAATTCAAATGTTTGTTCTTGCAGTCTGCCTACTCAGCACATGACTGCTGCTGAAAGCAAACTCCAGGCAGCGTGGCTCAGCGCGAGGGTTTCCCGCTCCCGTGAGTGATGTGATGCAGCAAGAAGGGTGGGTGCAATGTTCCTTCCAGTAGGAGAGGAGCGTAGAGTTGCAGTAGAAGCATTGCCGCTGGCCCCGTGAAGGTGATGGGGCCAGACAAGTATTTCTGTGTCATCCCGAGGCCGCCCTAGAGCTGGAGCAGACAATACCAGTACAGAGTCAGGCCACGGCCTGGTGAGCAGGGCAGGTGCTCCTGTGGAAAGGAGGACCTTAGCATGGCCGGCATCTCTTGCCTGCCCTTCCAGGCAGCAGCACAGTCAGCCAGCCGCGACACCTGCGGAACGTCAGGCGTGGGGGAGCAGGTAGGATCAACCCCTTAGCAGCACTGGACGTTCATAAAGCATCCTGCAGCTGAGAATCCAGTGAATGATGACATCTTCTTATAAAACTCCTTAAATTCCAGGGGAAAAAAAACCCCTAAATGTATGAAATAA
The DNA here is from genome assembly GCA_033439905.1 of Ceryle rudis. Classification (NCBI taxonomy): domain Eukaryota; kingdom Metazoa; phylum Chordata; class Aves; order Coraciiformes; family Cerylidae; genus Ceryle; species Ceryle rudis. The sequence goes on along the minus strand of JAAGNO010004190.1, from coordinate 34,783 downwards.
GACAATATATTTTAATTTTTCCAAGTAAGGCACTCTGCAGTCTGGATTCAGAGCTAAGCAGTTACACCACCCATTGAAAGACTGAAAGATTGTACAGAGAATACTCACCACTAGAGGACATATATAGCAATATACCTATAGTGATAAATCTAAGGAAAACTTTCTCCAATGTCTGTCAGCAATTGGTTTACATCCCAACAACTTAACAACTGTTTTCAGCGATTCCTGCCTTTCAGCTTGCTAGAGTTCTGGCATTGCGAAATGACAAAAAGAACCACACGGTTTTCCTTCCCTGCGCCTCTGGGTCGGTTGGCACCGTTGTTTACACACCTTCTCCCCGCTCCCTTCCTCCCACCGACAGCTATTTTTACCCCCTTTTGCCCTCCCGTGGCCGTGCTCCACTGCCCGCCGGGCTCGGCGGAGCCGGAGCTGCCGCGCTCGTTCGGTGGCCGCCGGCCGCCACCTGCTGGAACCTCCTTCCTCTGAGCGCCTCGGAAGCTCTTCCCGTCGTGGCATTGACCGGCTCGTTCCCCGAGCCTTTGAGGAGCGAGGGAGAGGGGGCAGCGTGGGAATACCGCGCGGCAAGGAGGCGGTTTTGCACGGACCGGGAAGCGGTAAGTCAGCGGTGGTCGGACGGTGTGCAGCCAAAGCTGCGCTCCCCGGAGAGCGCCACGCTGCGTCCGTCTGATCTGTATCGTCTTGTACCGGACAGAGCTGAAAAATTCCGTGGTCCGTTATTTCAAAGTGTCTCACCAAGAACCAATTTTAAACATGTGCCAGACGCTGTCTCCTGTTCAGACTTTTGCTTTACCGCAGAAACCGCTCTTGTCTCGGAACACAGAAATATTATCCCTGTAGTATACAGCCAACGTATGCTGTGCAAGAAGAAATGGTTATTACCCAACCTCTGGCTCTGTCTCCACAGAAGGAGAAACCAAAGAAGGGAACTGGGAAGCAACATGGAGCCTCTTGAGAATCAAATCTGCAAACTGCAACCACCAGTTGCTACTTAAAATGACATATAAAATGTTGGCGTTCACATTTTGGTTTTATATAAAGGGAAAAAAGGATCTTGTGACCTCACCCTCTGAGAGCATTTCCATTTTCAGGGACATTGGCCTTGAAATTCTTCCCACTCTTCTGTCAGCAGCAGCTCTTTAGCCATCTGCAATTCCCGTTGACCTGCTTTCAGTGGTGGGGAGTGCACCTTATCTCACCTCCCTTTGCCGTGAAAGGTGGGACCGGGTGATCTGGTGAGGTGTCTTCCAACCTGTGCTGTTGTGTGCTTCTACAAAAGCAGGCTCGCTAGCAGAGTAGACGAAGAAAAGCAAGTACAGCCACAACGGCCGATAAAATCCCTTACTGAACTGGACTAAAAATACAGTAGAAAACAAAATCAAGGTAATCAGAGTGGTGGTGTGGCTGCCACAAATGAGAGATAGGCTGGACAGTATTTGCCAGACCTTCCTGCCTGAGAATGTGGCCCATGGAGTTGAACTACGTAAGAAGCTCGTTGCACCCTAAAGGCTCAGAGCTACGGGCATCTTTTCCTCCATCTCCCTTCTCTCCCATGTTTGTTTTACCAGAAGTAACCTAAACTTACCCAGGCTCTTTGTCCTGTAATCATTGGAAGTGTTCCCTCAGGCCCCTTTGCTGCAGGAGTTACGGTATTACTGAGATCAAGCAATATGAAATCCTTAGAGCTGTGAAAATACAGGATTTCCTGCCTCAGAGCTACAAACCCCTCCTCCTTCATTCCACCAAGGAAGCGCCGAGCTACAATAAAACCCCATGCCTAGGGACTGGAAAAAGAAGCAGGCATCTCTGTCAAGAACGTATTGTATTGGTATGGTTGGAAGGTACCAGAAATGTTCCCTTTGAAAGGTAACAGTAAAAATTCTTCAGTCTACCACTTAACTTCAGAAAGGCCCGTCTCTGAAGTGCAACTGTTTGCACACAACACGTCAGGTAAAACACATCTTCAGTTTGCCGTGAGGCAAGCTTCTCCTCCTAGCCATATATAGATCGTAGCTTCCTTTTCAGGACGCGCGAGAGCAAAGGAAAGCAGTAGAGAGGGTAGTTTGTGCGTGCTGCTAATGCTACACATCACTTGCTCCTCGCTCAGAGTTTCCTAGGCCACCCTGCTGAGATGGAAAGAAAGGGCCGTGGTTGTGAACGCTGCATCAGAGGAGCCCCCATGCCACCGAGTGCTCCCCTGCCCTCCCGAGGCACACCTATTGTGGGAACGCAAAGGTGGAGGAAGAAAAGCATCGCTCCTGCTAACAAAGTGCAAGTCAAAGATGTGGAAAGCAGGAACCCAGCGTAGAGCTGACAGGGAGGGAGAGCTGGGGGTTAGGAGGGGAAAGAACAGCAAAGCCATAGTCTGGGAGTGTCAACAAGGAGAGGCAGCTCCTCCTGCACAAATGTGGGGGAGAGCACAAACATCCTGCTCAGGAAAGCAGCAGAACAGAGCGGCTGTGGCTGTGGAAGGAGGAAGGAAGGGAAATTCCCAGTTACGGGTGCAGGCAGAGAAGGCTGTCAGCTGTGAAAGCAGGAGAAGGCCTGACAGGATGTCACGGGAGAGGGTATGAACAAAATCACCACCTACCGAAAAGGTCAGAGAGCGTGAGAACGTGGTGCGGTCAGAGGGGCCTTTGGTTTACACACACAGATCTGAGAATTTCCGCGAAGCTGAAAGAGCAGAATAAATAGATTTAAAAATGAGATTGTTAGAACCTCCTATGGCTGACCTGTGTGACAGGGACCACGGTTTCACTGCTGGCAGCTCCAGCAATCCAGTCACTTCTGTTTCAGCGAAGCCACAATACACAGCCAGCCAGCCATGCTAAAATACCTCAGCTCCTAGCAGCCCTACTTTATTCTTTGCTAATTACTCACTCTTTGATAATCATCCCTGCAGTAACAACAGGAGGAAAATCGCTGTGGTCATTTACTGTACGACAGGGCAGTGGAAGGAGGTGATGATGATAACGAGGAGTTGTAAAGGGCTAAAGGAAGGAGGGGGTGTGGAGAGCAAGTCTTGTAGTTTTGAGATGCGAGCTTTCAAAGGACAGGGAAAAAAAAAGGGCTTAATGGAGACCATAGCAAATCAAGACAGAGCTTGGTTTCAGTAGGAATGTGGCAGAAGGTGACACATATTCTTGTTTTAGGAGTTGATGGTTTTCCTGCACTCAGCTTCATCTGATACCATCCGATACTTTTAGCTATACTAAAATAGTTGCGATTGTAGAGCAGAAAGTCTCCTAATGAGTCTTTAGGAAAGAAAGCTGGGAAAAGAATCCCCAGTAACACCTTACACAATGTGGAAATGGGCAAGATGGAAAAATTAACCTGAAAACAAAACACCACCCCACAAGCCCCTCTTCAGTCTCAGACATCAGAACCTGAGGTGGCACTGGCAGTGAGCGCACCACCAGCCTCACTTCTGCAGGGGAGCAGGGAGCTCTGCTCCACTGTGACTGAGCCACAAATCTTAAGATTAAGCTGAATTTGGTGCACCAAGTACTTAAAAATCCCAGAATCTTTATCTGCTTTTAATGATATTTGGAGTAGCTGTTACCTTTAACAACTTCTTGCGGTCTGCCAACGCCTGCAGCGTGCGACTTTCAGAGTTGCCAGCAGTAAATGCCTCACAGCGCTCCCTGTCGTCGTGCTTGGCTTGTGCCACATTTCCTTCTTCGCTCTTTTGGCTTCTTCCCCTCCCATCAGTTACTGGGGAACAACCATCACGGTTGTGGGCAGTTTACGAGGCAGCCCCATCCACAAGTGTAGCAAATCCCGAAGTGATTTGCAGAATGCATCAGGCTGCGTGTTTATGCACCGCAGATCCATCTGATACACCCGTTAACCGTGCGGCAAGTTGAAAATTACCCATCTGCCGTAACTACCGTATCCATCGACTAGAGATTGTCTCTACCAAGCAAATCGATTGAAACTCTGTAATGGCTCCAGTAAATCCTATTTATGCAGTTCATACTAATTTATTTATTTGCCTCTGCTCCGAGAACAGCGAAGATCCACTTACCCCAGCGAGGGAGTGTGCAGCAGGCTGTGCCACACCGCAGCTCCAGCCCCTCAGTTCTGCCTCTCCAAACTGAGACTTTTTGGTTTAAAATCCTGTTAACGTCTCGGGCTTTTCTTCGGGAGGATTGTTGCCGCCTCACCACCTGTTTCACCCACACGCTTTGCACATTAACGACTTTGTCATACACTGCAGGATTCATCAGCAGGCGGCCACAAAAGATGTACTTTTAACATTCCCTTTGGAAACATGAATTAACCTCTGTTCAGCGACTCCTTCAGTTACCACCGGAGGAGGCGAGAACTTCCTCCATCTCGCGGGCAGACACAGGGATCCCTCCCCAGGTCTGTAAGTGCTGCAGGGTGACACCCATGGGGAGCCCAAAGGATGGTTCCAAAGCTCTGGGTGCTGCTTGCCCTGCAGTTGGTGGCAGTAACACACCCAAACACCTTGGAGGAGAGCAGGAAGCCTGAGGTTGTGGCCAGGCCAGGCACAGCAACGTAACCGACAGTAATTCAGGGGAAACCAAATCCACTCCCTTCAACTACAGAGACACCCCAGCACACAAGAGTGTGATGCCCCAACAGCCAGGACCCGGCCCTGGGTTGGCAGGGGGGTATATGACCATCTGCAGCAGGAACACACATTTCAGTAGCCTCAAGACCTTTCAGAGATGTTGAAAGTACGTCACCAAAACTCCAGCTGAGGGGAAAAATAAGTACTTAAGATTTGATTAAAACAAACTTCCCCCCCCATCCCTAAAGTTCAAGATCTGTTAAAATGATCACGGCCAAAGCCCACGTATTAGGCAAACAAACACTGGGGGGTTTTGCACCTTCAGCCATCGCTCCCATTCTGCGCTATGCGCAGCGTGAAGGAAGACCCTGGGCAGAACTGGGCACGAAGCTGAGTATCAACTGCCAAGCACAGTTAACCCAAAAGTAGTTCTTTGCACCTCCCCATAGATCAGAAGTTTTCAAACCAACTCCATCCAGAACTTTAATTTTGGAACCAGAAATTACTTTCAGGTTTCACTGTTTCGTAAGGTGATTTATAGAGTGGGTTTCTGTGGTGGCTCGTGACCTGGTCAGACTGCGTGGGCCAGGGAGCAGTACCCACGCTAGTTACTGTCCCCTTTCGGACACAGCACAAGCTAGGGAACAGCTGCACTGAACCCCTGATGTCACATCCAAGCATTTTAACAGTTTTAACAATTTCAATCCACATACACGTCAACTTTTCAAACTTTAGAGTTCCAAAAGCTGGAATTCTGCTCGTCTAACAATTATCATTATTAAAGAAAAACAGAAACGATGTTTTTTGACATCATTAGCTGGCACTTGAACTGTAAAAAGCCAAGATGCTATAAAAAACCCAATTGTTCCATAGAAACTCCTTTCCCGCTTCAACCCAAGTAAGCGTTGTACTATTAAAACCAGAACCTCGGCGATGGTTACATCATTTTACTCTTAAGGAGAGGCGCTCTCTGGCTCAGGCCTTTCTGCTGTGCTCCGGCCGGTGAGTCTGGGGCCCCGAGAGGGCGGAGCGGCGCTCAGGAACCAGGGCAGAACACCTCCAGCGTTTCCATCGGAGACAAACCCCCCGTTACTGCGGACGAAGGACTCTAGAGGACTCAGCTGGGCCACCAACGTGAAGAACCAAGAGGACGAGACGAGATTTGATAAAGTCATTTAATGGAAAATGTAAAACCCCTTTCAACTTCAATGTACAAAGCATGTGTAACACTTGCACTTTTAACAAATTAAAGCAAGCCAATGTTTTAAAAAAATACATCATTGAATGTATATATGTATATATTTACATAGCATATTAAGTTTAATATTTAGCTTTAAAAGTTCACATAAATTTTACCAAAATGAGACAATTTTTAAATAAATTACACCTTTTGAAAACGTTTAATTGTACACTGAATAGCTTCAATAAAATACTGAAGTGTCCGTATTTAATATCTACTTTATATACTTTCTATCTTACAAAGTTTACAATTATTTGGCAGTTATTTTCAGATTATGACATGACTGCTGTGCGGACTCAGCAAGATCCCAAATGCAGGCAATAGCTGGTGTTTGTGTCCTACTCTCACAGTAACTGTCTCAATGTAGTGAAAAATATCGGAATTATTTTAGCAAACTGTACAAGTCACATTTACATTTGATCAACAATATAGCATAGAATTTTGTGGGTTTTTTTTTTTTCCAAAAATAAATACATAATCTTAAATCTTTGACATTTCACAAACTTCATGTACATTATAATACAGGACAGCAGAACGCTGCTTAACTGTTTGCAAGTCTAGCGTGTAATCACAGTGGCTGTGATATGAAGCTCTACCGTTGCCGTGTCGTTAACGAGTAAATACGATGACTGCGTCTTCTTGGCACTGATGGTTTGTGAAGCTTAAATTAGTGTGCATACTGTTCATGGATTAGAAAAAATAGCCTCCATCGGACGTTAACGCAAAAAAGCAGAGCGCGCTTAGTTTTCATCCATGTCTTCCATTTCACCTTCGTGGATCTTCAAAGCTCTCACCATTTCTTTAACTGCGTGATACAAGATATTTTTAACCTGCAAGAGCATCAGACAGATTTCGGTAAGGCCTAGGACCTCGGAACGCTGCAAAGCGGCTGCGTTTAGGACTGAGCCCTAAGCCTCACGGATGGAAAAGAAAGCAAGCCTACATCAAGCCGGTCCAAAAGGAAACACCTTTTCACACGTTTTAAAATGTACCGTGAAATAAATAAAACCAGCGAGACGAGGGAAGAGTCTTTTGCACCCTTGGCGTTCAGGCTGCTGCTCATTGTTATTCTGTGTGAACAGCAGCGAGGAAGTAGCTCCACGCACCGCTCTGCATTTCAATGAGCCCGAGCATGCCCTGCCTTCCCAACAGCTTCTAGAGCAGAATTCATTTCCTACCTGCAGTTTATCATCATAATTGATTTCTTCCTTGGACAGCCTCAGCTCCTGCGTTAAGTGAAATGACTGCACAAGGTGTTCTGGAGACACAAAGTCTTCAGTTACTTGAACGCAGCTGTGAAAATTTTGCACCTGTCCAAAACAGCAAGAAGAAGAAACTGATCATCAGTGTTTTGGGGTTATCCTGTGGCAGAGACACCTGAGAAAAGAGTGGGCCTTGAGATCTCCCCAGCCACAGGCTGATGAGACTGAAGGGCGTCTTTATATGTTTTATGTAGAGAGCAATCAAGCGTATTTGGCTTATTCAAGTTAGCTTCTGGCAAAAGGTACGCTTTGAGCACCACGCATCTGCCTGTGCTCCGGCGCCGCTTCTGGTAGTCAGCTCCGACGTTAATTCCCTGTACTCTGGATGTGTTCCCCCTTTCACCAGCCACACGGGTGCTGCTGCTGCACAGCCGCTTCCGGAACAGCGCGCCGGCGCCCAAGCCGCACGCCGACTCCGCAGCAGCCCTGCCCTGCAGGACCCGGCTCCGCAAGCCATGCTGGAAGCCCGCTCTCTGCCAGGCAAGCCTGCTACGGGTGCTGGAGAGTACATGCCCATGGAAATGTTTTAAAGAAGAAAAAAAAAAACCCAAACAAATCGTGAACCAAGAGGCAGGTTCAGAAGGGAGGGGAAAAAAAAAACCCCACTATTTTTTCTCTGAACATTTCTTACTGATTAGATGTAACTATTGAGAGAATCAGACACCATCTCCTGCCACCCAAGTCACACCTGGAGGACGGGGGAAAGGAAAAGACACTTCCTGGTTGTGTCTGGACTACCAACTCCTGTTTGTCCTCTTCAGGAACATAGAGCGTGTCAGGTTTTCACCCTTAAACCCTTACAATTCAGGCCGGTTCTTCAGCACGTCAAAAGTCTCATTTCCCCAGATTCCAACGGCCGCTCAGGAAGTCATGCAATGTCAGTTCCACAAACTTAAAAGCCTGGGCAGCGGGGAGGGAGCGCATTTGCTACCCTAGCAAACAAACAGTCCCACCCTGCTCAGTACTGATGAAAATCTGCATGTTTTAAGATCAAGTCCAGCAACATCTAGATTTTTTTATTTCTTTTTTTAATGCATACTTTTCAAGTTTGTTGTGATACCTGACATTCAGAAAACCTTTGGCTGCTACACGGTTGAGGACACTTAAGTTATTCTCTTGTTCACAGTGCCAGTGCCTGATCTTCTAAGGTAGGTCACCCCCCCTTTACAGGTGAAATCCCAGAGGGTAACCCCTGTCTCAGGACTAGCATTGTACGTGGGGCGTCTGCAGCCTCGTCACCAGCAGAGACGGAGCCGTGCTGTTCCCTCCTGCAAATTAATCAAAGAAGTAATTCCAGAGATAAAGAGGGTTTGTTGATGCCACACAATTAGCCAACTGCAGAAAGCCACGGGCAAGGAAACAGCTGCAGAAGAGCCACCGCGAGGCTCCCACCAGCGCTCGGGGAATTTCCTAGAGCTTGGGCTGAAAGGTTTGCGCTGCGCAGCCGGCCCCAGCTCCCTCTCTTCCCTCACAAGCTTCTCACCTCTTTCAAGTCTCTACCTGCCCTCGTTTTCCTTTCCACCCCATGCAAATCCCACACCACCCTTTCACTTTCTCCTCACCGAGACGAAGTTTTACCACTTCCCTCCGTTGCAGAGCAAGCAGTATTTGTTGCCCTCAAATCTTTCGTTCTGCTGTGCCTTAAACCTCCTTCCCTTCCAGGGCCTGTCCAACTGGTGCTTTAGTCTGTGTGGGGAGGACAGATTTCACCTGGCCGGTCTGGCACTAAACGAGAGGAATCCCCTGCTGACAGCCCACAGGCAGTTCTATTTATAATACGAGCTGATACAACGACACACACAACTAAAGATCTTTTGCAATCATTCCCCTGGGGCATGTGGGGCGAGGACTACAGCGCTCTCACAACTGTGCCGGTTCCAGCCACAGCGAGAGAACAGCTTCGCCCCCAGCCCACGCAGAGCAGAGGTTTTCCAGCGGGGCCCAGGAGATGGGTGGAGCATCGGAAAAGCCTCAGACCGGGGCCAGGACAGGGAAAGGTGCGTGGGCAGGGAGGAAAGGGCCCTCTGTCCTCACCACGCAACAGTCTGCCTGCTCTCCTTACGCGGAGGAGCAGCCCCTCGCTGCACGGCTTAGCTCCGAGGCCAGCGCTCAGCCCAGCAGCTCCCAGATCTTTATCCTACATCCTTATCGTACCACTGCCAGGATCTCGCATTATCTCCAGCATGTTATTTTACAGTCTATAATCCCGTGGTTAAATCAAGATAATACCACTATGGATGCCAACACTGTAATATCCTGTTCTGCTGCAAACAAGTTCTGCATGTAGCCTGAAAAACACATTTCTATCATTGCCTCAAGTATTTCTAGCTTTTACTTTACCACTAAAAAATCTGAAGTCACTAAACTAAAAACCAGGGAGGGCATCCCTAGAGGATGACTGTGATGAAGGATGATCCAGAGCAGCAGGAAGAGTGAATCATTTAAAAGAACAGCAACCCCCCCCCCCCTCTTTTTTCAGCCGGGGAAGTTTCCAAGGAGAGCTGAGGGAGGGCTCGCTGTTACAAGCGCCAGAGACAGAACAAGGCCCAGACACATGCAAAGCAGGGGACGCTTCTGAGCTCCCCTACTTGTCCAGCCAAGAAGAAAGGAGACAAGAATCCTCAGCGCATCAGTACATTCAGGGAAGCATCTGCAGAGGACACCCAGTCCAAGGCTGTATCTATTTCTGGTTTCCCCGAGAGAGAGCGAGCGAGCACGCGCAATTCCCTCCACCAGAGGCACTGCCAAGGCTACTGCGACAGTCAGAGCTCACGGGAGAGGCTCTCCCTCCCACCCCGTCGCTGGAACAGTTTGACTTTGCCTACTGAAGCGATCACAAGGGGGATGTGACTGCTGTCTGCAAGTACACAGGGAGGATGGGGAAACCTGGGAAGCGAGAGACATGCTTTATGCGATCATAAAATATTAAAAACAAGATACTGAAAAGCTAGACATGAATCCATAGAAGCTGGGGGGGAAGAATATACAGACACACACACACAGAGAAGGAATACACACAACCTCCTCCCTGTTAGAGCAGTAAAATGCTAGCCTAGCATGTCAGAAGCAGCAGTGCAGTGACAATCCCAAGGACTGCTCCAGGATAGCAGTGTCTGAGCTACACTACACAGTGACCGCAGGCAGCCGGGCTCCTTTACTCCGTGTCTCTCAGCTCCACAACATTACTGATGAGCAAATAAAAATGTTAAATCTGCCACCAAATTTAGTATCAACCCTCATCCAGTTTTAAAGATTCACGACGTGCATGTAAATCGGAAACACTGAAGATGTAAACTTAAAAATAAGTCTGAACAAGAACACATACCGGGTTAAGTGTTTAAATGTGCTTTGTATAGATGAAGCGTTAGTGCCGATCCCTAAGGTCAGTATTTATGCATCTCTGTACAGAGTACTACACATGTACATGAAAGAACACGATACTTTCATTTCCTCCTACGTGGCAGATTCACAGGAACTTCTTACTGAAGATGAAAAGGTTCTCAGCTTCACCCACTAAGGTTTAAAAACACCATGTTATTAACTCCTTGGTGCCAGAAGGTAGAACATTACCACTTCAAAAGCAATCTGGAATTTAAAGCCAAGGAGATAAGAATGGTCTTATTTTTGGTACTTAAGCCTATGAACTGCAGGGAAGCCTGGAACATTCCCACCTACTCCGCGGTTTATATTCTGTACGCCTTTATATAGTGCCACATGCTATATAGAACAAATTTCCCAGTATGTTTGGTTGGGTTTTTTTCCTGTGGGTTCCCTTTTCAGTCCTGTATCTGGGATATCTCTTGTGTTTTGAGAGATCAGAGCAAGGTTACTGGAGAATGCAATACAAATCTCATTGACTCGGGGAGTCCCAACTGCTTTAGCCTAACAGAAGCTAAGAATAACATCAATGCCAGACACGCCTGTGCCTTTGTGAAGCAACATCGAGCCCTGGAGCCGTGGTACAGGGAAAGGCAACGCAAAACAACCCAAGATTTGGTCACTGGGGTTTGGGTTTTTTCCCCATCTTTCTTTCTCTTGCCAGAAAACTAATCCACACGGATCACTCAGGGTTAATGTAACACCACGTGAAACTCCCTCATCTAAAGACCCACTGGAGTGACACGGGCATCCAGTCTGGGTAAGGTACCTGCTGCTTTCAGTGCCCCAGCAACTGACATTGACATAGCCAGCAGACAGACCAGGGACATAACCCCTGTCATCACTACAGCCCAGTCACGTTTTCCCCAGAGAAAAGCCAGTGCCCGGTCGCGGTGACATGGTAAGTCACTGCTTCCTCTCTGCCCAGGAGAGGTGGCAGCTGGAAGCTGATCTGCAGATCAGAAACCAAACAGCATCTTCTTTGGAAAGGCTTGGCCTCACTTGAACCCAGGTAGAGATCAATGATAACTCTTAACAGCACGATGCTTTACAATCCCTACTGCAGGGGGGGATGCTCCTCATGCCTTGATCGTCAGCTACCCAATTAGCGGGGCTTGACAGCTGGCAAGACAGCATGAAAGCAGGCTCCACTTCCTGCTGGAACAGGAAAAGGGTCATGAAGGGAAGAAATAAATAAATCCACAACTGCCCAAAAAAATCCTATCTAAACAACTGTGCTTTCTTCCTCTTTTCACCAAGGAGAAGCAGTTTGCACATTGTGAGAAAAAAAACCACCCGCCAAACAAAATAAACAAACCCTACGCGCTGGGAGAGGACTGAAGGTTGCCACACAGATTCATACTGTTTCTCCAGCACTGCCCTACTGGCAGTACATTCTTCTTATGTAACCGAGAATTAAATCGGCCCAGCTGCTGCAAAGAGGATACCGGTATTTCTGATGGGAAGGAAAACTGCCAAAGGGACAGCGATGACTCCCTGGTGATTGACGTATCTTCTGTGTAAAAAGGAGCTTAATGCGGGACAGGAAAACAACCTCCAAAACCTGTTACAGAAACACCCTGTTACACTCCAACTGCCTCTACAATTCTCCAGCTGAAGACAAAACCAGTGACCCCTCACATCTGGGTGTTGTTATCTGCTGGGGTTGCTCTCCCTGCCTCTCCAGGGTTAGGTCAACTTTTGGTTTAGAAGAAAAAAAACCAAAACCACCAAACCCAAAACTTACTAACCTGAATTTGCCAGAAGTTAGAAGTGGAAAGGAAAAAAAGTGGCTAAATAGTCTGCTCGCTTTTCATTTGAAAGGAAAAAAGGAACGGTATTAACTCAAGCGTTCAAGTTGCTGCATGCTCGGGCTGGCTAGTGCGCTACGCAGGCACATGTACCTTACTATACCTTCCTGCACCAACAGAAAATAAAATCTAATTGGAGTAGAGATGTAGTTCTGTCTTCAAAAAGAAAGTTATTATATTTATGTTATTGAATCTCATAGGTCTTTAAAGAGATGTACGTTACCTGATGAAGTGCTCCTGCTGGTAGAATGATAGCATCACCAAGAAACTGAATAACCGTGCAGGTTTTCACTCCGTATTCTTCAAGAAGTCTTTGGCGAAGTTTTTTGTTCACGTACCAACTCTGATCACGTATCGGATCATGCTCCGGTAAAACTTCTAAGCCTTGCTCTTTTGCGATCTGCAAGTACAAAAAAATCCCACATCACTCTGAAAAGAAGCTGAACCTTTTCCTGGTAAGTTGTAGGTACACCTCCCTTAGAAAGCAACACTACTGTGGTCCCGAGAGCCAAATAGAGAATTTAGTTCAGGACTCAACCTCAAGTGAACTGAGAAGTCTCACTGAACTGAGGACAGGTGAAGAACTCCCACTCCACAATGTAGAGCTCTGAAGAACGTGGCACAGTAATTTATTAATAAGCAATGCATTCTCTACATGACTTTAAGAAAATAAAACCTGACCTCAGGAGTTCCTATGCTGCCAATTCCTCAAGCTTAGACTCTTCAGTTGTGACACACACACCCAACACCACAACTTCAGCTCAGGAAAAGTGCAGCACATTAAACAGAATGTCGTATGGTCCTGGGCAACCTGCTTGGGCACGGGGCAGGACAAAAGGCCCTGAACAGGTTCCCTTCCCATCTCACTCTGTGCTATTTTCCTACCAGCCCATCAAGGAATTCAGAAAAATGACGGATAGAAAGGGGGGAAAAAAAAAAAAAAGAAAAAAAAAAAGAAAAAAAAGATACTTCCTGACAGCAGCAGATTAACTGCAACAACCATTTCTCACCAGGTTAACCACAGGGGAACAAATAATACCCTTAATCAACTAGCAATTAATCAATCTTAGTGACTAAAGAAAGTAAAGCAACTAAACATAAAAAACATGTATTGTGATGACTCAGGAGACAATTCTCTCACTAAAACCATCAATTTTTATTCATATTGATACTAAAGATACTTAATTACGTGAAGCAGCACTTGAAACTGTTCTTATGCGTTATCTTCTTCCTTCTGTATCAATGAGATACTGAGGTTTTTCTCCCTTATCAGCCAAAGTAGTCCCAAGGTCTATTCATCAATTCATCTCCAATTCAGTATTTCAAAAATACCACCACATCAAAAATGCAAGGTAGTACACAATTCACTTTGGATACCATGGCAAACGGTGGCCGCAAAGGACAAACTTCATTACATGGCATCTTAAGTGCTTCTGGTTTAAACCTGCTGGCTCCAGGCCTTGCACAATATCCCCCAAATTGTTCTGAAAGAAAAAATGCTGAATAAAGCTGTCAACCTATTCCCTTGCATTCGTGTTTTTGTTCACAACTCTCTCCTCCAAGCTGAAAAGCCACCATCTACTTATGAATGAACAGAAAAAAAACCCTCACTGTGTCATTAATAACCTCATGGAATTAGCTGTGTTTTATTTACTAGTGCTCATTTTTCCCCACAGTTCATCTTCCCAAAGAGCAACGGTTGAGTCACCAAAGGGACTCAAACACTGCCTTACTGTCCAGGAGAACCTTTACTGCTCAATTTCCTAGGCTCTTCCTGCTTGCAACAGAGAGCTTGGCTTCCAGCCTGTTTACAGATCCCTTTGGCTTAGCCGGTTAAAACTCATCGGATTTTTTTCCCCACAGCAGAAGACAGTGAAGACAGGAAGTCTTTCCCCAAGCAGCGTCATTGATTTTGGTGTTTCTATGTCACCTGTTAAGACCACCCTCTAGAACGTGAAAGCATGCTAAGGACAGGGCACAAAACCACTTTCAAGATGGTATCTCTAAATTTAATGCCACTGATGACCTTCCATGGCCCAGTGGTGGATACGCATCCTATGTGGTAAGTAACGACCCGAACGTTTCCGATGCGGCTCTAGCTTGCCCATCACATGCTGCCAAAGGAAGACCTGCACCATAGCTAACGCTGAAGAAGTTTGCTGCCCTGGGGTACGCTATCCCCCACCACTTTCATCTTCCCTAAGAGCCAAGGCATGTCCTTCGAGCTGATGTGACACAAGAGTCCTCATGAAGATCACTGGCTGCTGAGTTGCAAGGTCAGGGCTTTCTGTGTGGGACAATTCACAAAAAATATCAGCATCTGATAATGCAAGGACAGTTCTCAGTGACAGAAAGACATCATCCTGCAAGCTGTCCTTTTTACCAGAGAGAGACAAGAACAGATCTCCATGCCCTCCTGAGCTGTCAGAGTTTGCTGGCTACCTGTAGTTCTTAAGAAGTGAACACATACCATGCTACAGACTTCTTTTGCTGATGATGTGGCAGGTCAATTATCATTTCCTATAAAGGAAATCATAATTTCCCTTCCCCATGTATAGAGGTGGGGGTCTGTGGTTTTTGCCAGCCCCCTCCGACTTACCAGTCACTTACATCATACTCATGAAACACCTATTATAAATCTAACCTTCTGCAGAAACTCCCGTATCTTGTCAGCATCTTTGCCAGCATAAATGTGCCATAAAGCACCAGGTAATTCACTCGAGTCTTTCAACCGCTTCCTTAAAAGGTCATCCAAATCTTCCTCTTCGAATTTCTTCAAAACTCCTGAGAGTCAACAAAAACATTTTTTTGTGAGAGCAGAAAAAACTTAAAACTAAACGCTTTCTTTCTGAATCTCTTGTGTGAGACTGAGCAGATAAAAGTTTGCTGAATACAACACAAGGCCCCGGGTGGTCCTTTTGTTTGGTGCTCGTAACTAGTTACTAGAACACGTAGGTTCTGTAAGTACACTGAAAACAATGTTTAATTTTTAAACTTCTTTACATTTCTTGCATTTGATAAAGTGCATTCTCCTAACCTGAAATAAACCAGCAGGGTTGGCTTATTCTGGGCAAGAAAAATTAGAAGGTGAAAAAGGTGTTTTCCCGCAGTCAGCAAAAGCAGTGTTTTGCGTGCTGTTCTGTAGCAGCTACTCAAGGAGGTAGAGCTCTCCCAAGGCTCAAGTGCTGCTGCCATTAACTCAGTGCACATGGAAGTGAAAACAAAGCAAATACAAGACAGCAAACCTCACTGCAGCTCAGTTAGTCACACCCCAAATCTACATTTGCTGATTACAGAACAGGAGGACAAAAGAATAAGGGGAAAGAAACTATTTCAGTGATTTAAAGACTACTTCACATAAGGCATAAACCTCGTACAGACGATGAACGTACACCAATTTAAGCTCTCCAGTGCTGAAAAATTGCATTACAGTCCAAATTCAGTGGAGCAAACACAGTGCATCCAGAGGGAGCAGAACAAACAAAACGTTTGGCAAATACATCATCCTGACATCATTGTTAGAACTGCCCCAGCTTCCAGAGAAAATCCTTCACCCTGCGCTCTCATTAGCTCTGCCAGCCCCAGCACAGGAATGGTACATCAATTATAGATAATGCCCAGAAGAGTGAAAGGAGTCCGATACAGCATTTCATAATTCATGAACGGCAGTGTACTGTATGCAGAATTAATGGGTGTGTAAATACTTCAAAGAATCTCCCAGGTTTAAGCCAGTACTTCTGGATGTCTTCCATTCACTTCAGAACGCTGTCAGTTTTAAAAGTGACAAATCATTCACTCCATCTACACCTCTGACAATGAGCTTCCCCTTACCTGATTTGGAAAGCACTCCATTTCCTTTTGCTATGCCAACATAAACAAGGATGTTCACGACATCAGAAACTTCAATATGGAGATTTGTGGTTCCTATATCATGGTCTTTAGTAGCAGCCACACCTACGTTACGAGATCAAATTAAGGTTTGTTTTGTTGCATATTCACCTTCACACAGAAGCACGCAACAGCTCACTGAAAAGAAATTTCTGAAACTACGCTCAGCACCACAGGAACGCATTTGATGTAGAGGCAGGCTTTAATGGGAAAACACCGAGCTACGCAGAGGAAAAACACGCTTTTGTTTCACCTGCTAAAACAAGGAAGTGTAACTTTTTAACAGAGACCTTGAGATATCACTTCACCCAGGCAACTGTCTTTATGTAGCAGTTGTGCCAGAGCGAACCACCTTTGAGCAAAATAACTGAAGACCTTTTCTGACCACTATGTTCCTTCCCTGCCTTCCAACCTTTCAGGTTGTTCTCAGCAGAATGTAAGTACAACGAATACACAAGTTTATCAAATCAAACGTGTCGCTTTTTTGCCTGGCTGTAAGCCAAGTTCTTAATCAAAAGAAATCCCCAAGCAAAGGGGAAAAATCATGTTAGTTCCAAGAGGTGAAAACTTAACACGCTTCAGTCGAAAGGCCATTTGAGAACACCAAGCCTTGCAGCAGTATTACATGAAGTGATACAGCTCTTCAGACCCATGCCTTGGTCACTATCCTTAACATCTTTATTTCAAAGGACACCTGCAGAACTCTTTAGTAGCTGAAAAAGGTGTGAGGGAAGCAACCTTTTCTAACCAGATTTTTGAGTGTACAGCACACAGTACAAACACAAATTATTATGAGAAATATGCTGAGATTTCTTTATGACCAGCACTATGAACACGGTAGTATTTCATGAAGTATTTTGTCATACTTCATTGTTAAAGACAGGACCTGTCTTCGTGTAAAAACAGCTAATA